>VZTT01002694.1:8455-22705 GCA_013400855.1 Buphagus erythrorhynchus
TTAGACACATGTGCAGAAAGCACACTGTAACAACACTGCAGAAATTCCTATCTACTCACCTCACTTATTACATACCTAACATCAGGAACTGTCCTCTCCCTGACCTGTCCAGACCATATAAAAGCTTGCCTCAGATTTCCTTGATTCAGCATGTAAATATACACTTATCTGTTGCTCATTTGTCTACTGTTTTACTTTTAAAATATGCTTTAAAGAATGACCTTAAGGATATTATGTACAAACGTTCATTTCAAACTAGATGTGTCCTCTTTATTCACAGGTTGCAAAGACCTCTTATTTTAACAAGCACCCCAATAAACATTTATCTAGGTCCATGGGTGTTTATTACATCAGTTGCCGGTGCTTCTGAAAATGACTGAGGTTTTTCAATAATTGTGTACAATATTGCACAACCCATTTTAATTTTTTCATGTGTTTCCAAGAGCATGGTGTCTCCTTTTGAAAATTTTAGAAGGATTAGGTACATTTTGCATCTTATGGAGCATCAACTAAACCTCAGTGCCTAACAAACAATCTCTACCAGTTATATTCGCCCCACGTCATGTGGGCCAGCAAACACAATGTGGAAGAAGCATATTAACAGCATAATTGAGCCAGTGTGAACTTGAGCTGGTTGGTATCATTACTGTAAAAGCTGTTCCTACCCTGCTCACCACTAAGCTATGTGTCTTCTTACCAACTATTCCTTTATTTGAAATTTTTACACAACAGTAAGAGCCAGAAAACTCTCAAGTTGCATTTTGGAAGTACACACTACACACGAAAGAAATTTGTGATGAAGAGTCAACTCAGTATAAATCATATTGAACTGTTGTTTACTGCACAAAACAGACAGACAGGAAGGGAGCACGCACAGCCTCAATTTGGGCAGCACAGTCAGGCCAGTTGTCAGCAGAGAGAAATCATTCATTTCATAGGACCACATAGCAGGCTCCTGCCCAAGGTGCTTTGAACTGTCCTCTAGGGTAATACATCTTTTTCTACCAATTAGAGAGGAACCCAGGGCTAACTAACTAATAGTTTACTACCTCAGTACACCATATAATGGGTCTAATTTTCATTCAGATCTTTACAACAGGCTAGACATGAAAAGTTATCAACAGCCACAGCTTCCTAGAAGATACTTGTTTCTCTCTCTTCTGCTTGACTCTGGAAATCATTTCCACTCTTGTAACACCTGATGTATGCAGGCTCCCCAGGAAAGACAAGTCCATGTGTAAGCAGCTCGTTTGTTTTGAATTAGAAAAAAACTTTATTGAGTCATTCTTCATAAATCAAACAGCTGACATTAAAGGAAACAGTGGATAATCTCCTTTGGCTAAAAAGGGTAATGAACAAGTGCCAAAAAGATTTTCACTGATAATACAAACTGATTTGGAACAGGTTGGTTGCACTCTGGCCTGCAGAAGTAGACTGGTTGGCGTTCCTTGCTGTATACCTAATTCACGGGCCATCTCCTAATGCCTAGAAGCTGCTCCTCATGGGAAATATATCTAGTCTACTTTATATCTATAAATGCCTAAGAATCCTTTAATGAGATGCAATTCAGAGAGGCTTGTATCCAGAGGGGTGGTTTAGAGAGCTCCACCAAAGTTTTCTGCAGCTCAAGACTTCTGACCCGCCCTGTCAGATGTTCACCCTGCTTAGGTAATCTCTGCAGCCCTTCAGTATTGCCTCACCAACAGTCCTTCCTGTGCACCTGGAAGGTGCTTTCCACCTGTGAGCAAAACCTGACTTATATCATCCAGCTTTCCACAGCCAGCCTGACAAGCTCCCCAAACTGGCTCAGGGCTGGAGCTTGGAGATTAAGAGCAGCAGCACAACTTCTGAGTAATCAAACCAAAAGCCAAGCAGTGTAAAGATACCCCTACAATGTCCTGCAGTTTAGGTGATCCAACCCATTAGGAAATGGGGATTTGTAAGCGATTCGTTTTTTAACAGAGTTTTTATTTTAGTTTAAAATAAACAAACAAAACTAAGGGTCTGCAAATCCACTGGGGTAAAATAATAATCTTGCCACATAGCCAGTCCAGCCTGCAAATGACCTCCCACTGTTGTTTGGGTTTGAGATTTCTGGGTATTTTTAAAGACTCAAGACTCAACTCTGGACCTCCCTTCCCTCCCCCTGCAAAAAAAAAAAACCTAAAAAAATCTTTAAAGATAAAGATATCAGTAAAGATAGAACAGCATAAAATTTGAAATGTAAACTGAAAAATAAATTAATAAATAAAGAGATTAACATCATGTTCCATCTATCACTCAAGTCCTGACCTGGCTAGCCCGTCCCCTGGCTAGCCAGAGCAACTCCCCAGGTATTCCAATATAGGGAAAAATCCCCTTGTGCATAAGGAATCTCTTCACAAAGTTTTGAGGATGGATTTAAGGGAAGTCGAGACAGAAATTTAATTTTTAAATTACTTCTAGTTTCTCTCTTCACAATGTCGCTTTAAGACCCTTTTGTTTGCTTCAGTATCAGTCACCTTGAGATGGAACCAGAACAGGAATCTGAAATGCCAAATGACCAGAAAAAAACCTGTTCTTGTGGTACTCGTGACCACACCAAATGCAAAGAGCACAAAGAGCTCATTTTCTTAAGTCTCCTAAACCCATTTCCACCCTAAAGAGCCACAGAAAAGCCTCAGATAAACATCCAGACCTTTGATTGTTTATGCAAACTGAACACTTCACAGGTTTTTGGAGATTAGCCCATCACTAAAAGGAATAAGAAAAGCTTTCCATATCCAGAATCCAAGAGTTTTTGTCTCCTTCAGGGCCATGATCAAATATGGTTTTTTCCTCTTATTTTCAGATTTCATCCAGCAGACAGAAAAACAGACAAGTGCACAGTATCATTCAGGTAAATTTTCTTTCTGGAATTTACAGATTAACATAAACAAAACCAAACTGTAAGTGCAGCCCAAACAAGTCACACAAAGAGCCCAATGCTATAGGTCAAATTCCTTTCCTGCAACAATTTTACCCAAAACAGATGTATAACTAACCTTACAAAAACATGTGGGTCCCTCTTTTGGCTGCTGGTTAAGAACCTCCTGCGCAGTCTATTTCTGTCAAGGGCAGAAGTAAGATACTCCAGACAAAAAAAAAAAAAAAAAAANTTGCATTTAGGTGCTAGAAAAAAAAAAAAAAAAAGTGACCCTCAGAAACATACATGCAAAACGTATTAACTGAACTAATTCTCTAAGTACACACGGACAGTGAACAATATTGATTTTAGGGACATTCGGTATTTTAAAGTAATTAGTTTTCCTCTAGCACAGCTCCCCATCCCCACAAGCCTTAAATGGAGAATGATGCAAAGATTCAAGCCCAGGATTATTTTTCCACCATGCACTAGACTCTCTAGATAGACTCTCAAATACCCCCAGATCATGCATGTGACTCAGAATAGAGTAAAAGACATTTTAAAATCCTGATTTCTGCAAAAGCTGCTCAGTGAAAACCTGACATTTCAAAAACTATAAACTGGGAAGATCTATAATAGATAAAACTAAAAAAACCAAATGAACAAAGAAAAAAAAGCCCAAAAACAACAAACAAACAACAAACAAGTGAGAAGGAGTTTATTATGGGCTTGCCTGCAAAGCAAAATAGGATATCTTCCATCCCACCCTACCCTCATATCATAAGCTCACTAAGAGGTGAGTTTCACTGACAGGCTTCACAAAAAAATCCCCAAATCCACAACACAGGCGTGGCAGAGAGAATCCTCCCCCAAGGGGCAAATTCCTTCCTGTGGGCAGGGGCTGATAAAAGCATTAAGAGGCCCAAGAAACAGTTCTGTGCTGTGAGTGCTTTTGGTATATGATCCCAGCTAGTCCAGAGGAAAGATTTAGAGTATCTCTGAAGGTCTGTTAATGTTTTTATACCTCCACAAACACTTTTCCCCATGGAAAGTGAAGACAGCAATTAACAGGAAATAGAGGGCATGCAATGTACTGCATGGACGCCTGTTAGCAAAGGTGCCAAGTCTTGCCTCTTTCAGAAATTTATCAGGAGAAAATCCTGCATCACAACATCACTCTGTTTTGTCTCAATATTAGATAACCTGGAGTTAAGGGCTAATGTAGCTTTTAGGCAAAAGTTGAAAGGCAGTTGTCCCAGCTCAATATGTATTGAACTGGAGAATAAAGATCACTGAAGCATGAAGGGTATAGCATAAGACTAGCTATGAACTTAATTACTTGAGTAATTGAATGAGAATATACCCCACCCTAATTATAAGCAATAACATTTTAAAGTAAACTAACTAGAAGATGTCAATATATGATAATCAAAAATATGCAGCATAGCTCTTGGATTTTGTGGGATCAATACAGCTCCTTTTACTGGCATTCTGAATTGTTTCCTTTATATGGGTCGCTATATCATCCTTTAACAATCTCCACCTAGCCCCACTAAAAAAAAAGAAATCTGAATTGGCTGGTGTTCATGATTCACTCTGCCAGAGTGGCATTTGGAACCCTCCTGTCCTCCCAAGGTGCGGCTCTTGCTGCAAATCCAAGCGCACTCGGGTGTCCCATGAGACAGAGTTCTTAGCCTCTTCCACGGGGTTCTGTGATCTCCCTTCAGGAATGAAGATCGTGCAAACCTTTTGTTAATGCTGACAGTGTAATTTCTGTTACAGACGAGCTTTCCTTAGCTACAAATGAGATTTTTTTTTTAAAACTGCTTCTCCTGTACTGACTTTGGTTCAAGGTCTGTTACACACACACACAGCATCTTTACAGCCATACAGCACAACCACATAGCCGAGACAAGCCCTTCTCCAGAGCCTGGGCTGTCAGTCCAGACTTCTTTCCTTCTTCTTTCCCTCCTCGTATTTTTATGTTTAATTGTTCGTGAGTGCAAGAAAGAATAAGTAAGGGGAGGGTTTAGCCTTGATTGCTTTGAATCTGCAAGGGTCAGAGGTTTCAGATCTTCTCCTAATCGATGTGTGCGTGCCGAGTTCCATAAGGGACAAAATGCTTTATGCTTTCTCCGAGTGGTGCAAAAGCACAAGCCTGGTTCTCTCGAGTAACAAAGATTGCTTCTGAGCAGCTTTTCCCGAGGCACCGAGTGATGTAAAGGATGATTGGCAGAGTGCGTGGCTCTGAATAAATGAAAAGCACACATATGTTCTTTTTTTTCTCTTTTCTTTCTCTTTTCATTTTCCTTTCCCTTTCCCTCCCCTCTCCTCCGAGAGGCTTTCCAGCCCCGTTTCGGAGCTCGCACTTGCAGAGCAGCACCTGCGTTTCGCTGGCATCTTCCAGGAGGCCTGGCGGGCTGACACTCCCACGGCGAAGGGCTCTCTTAATAAATGTTTCTGAGGCAAAAAGCCATTTTTTTGGGGCTCGTTTCCGGCTCGGGGGCCCGGCGGGCGCCATCCGCACGCCCACACTGCCACCTGCCGGCACCGGCCCAGCGCGGCCTGCTCCTGCCGGCGCACGGGGCAGCAAAAAAAAAAAAATTTAAAAAAAAAAAAAAATTAAGTCACCCTTGTTGCTTTGGAAGGTGGAAGGCTTCGGAGTGGTATCCCGAAAAGAGACGAGAGGTGGTCTTTGCTGAGCGGTGTTAATAACCCGACTTGCTGAGCGTATCCTGCAGGGACAGCCCAGCCCAGCTCCCCGCCTGTGTCCAGCCCTCACGAGCTCCGACAGCTCACATCGGGCTTAGCAAACAGGCGGCTGCCAAAAAATCATCGCCAGTCTTTGGCAAACGCGGCTGGAGACCGTACTTACTTTTTCAGGACAATTATTGATCTGCAGTTGCACAGTGGCCATCCGTGTCATTTATCCCCTTCGCCACTAAGAAGCGTGCCACGAGTTCCCAGTTTGATGGAATTAGATCATTTGGGCGATTGCCAGTTCCACATGAGTTGCTTTAACTCCTCTGCTGCCACACTGCCCTTCCCATGCCATGACTTACTGACACTCCTGCAAAACCTGCTGGATCCTAGCACCGTCCTGAAGTAGTGGTGCCTTCTCAGACACCAGAAATCCAGAGGTAATTGTATCCTAGCTCCTGATCTTGGAACAATGATGCACGAATCAAGCCATGAGCCAAAACAGAACAAAAAAAATTTAAAAACCCAAACAAAACCAAAAATCAGATCTCTCACCATCTCGTTGCCACAGTCACATTCAAGACTTGTGCACAGAATTGAAGAGCCATAATTTAACCAGAGCACTTGAATTATCACCAAAAAAAGGCCATGGTTTGTAAATAGAATTTCATTTTAAACATGTTAACCGATCTTGCTTTTTGTGCGTATTTGTGTGAAGAAAGTTCTCCACACAAGTGTTTACAGTAAACAAATTTGAGGCCCACTACTTCAGTTGGCAGATGAAAAATCAGAATGGTATTCCACAGTGAGCTAAATCCTTTTTGTAAGGAAAAGGAAAATTCTCCCTTCCTTTTGAGGCAAATACTATAGAGTAATACTGTTTCTGGCCAAAAATTCTTAACAAAGAAACCAGTGAAAAAACATGCATCAGATTATTGTGGCAGATCCAGTAGACCTTCAAGGCTTACAGAATATACAATTCATTATATTTAAGCTGTCAGATACAAAAATAACATCAATACCATGTAATTCAGGTGACCAATCATGCAGCCAGTGTATCTTAGCATTTCACAGGATGACAACAGGGACAAATCAGATAATGATTCACAGGCTAAAATGTGCTTTATGTTTACAGTTAAAGCAGTACAATGGAAAAAAGAAAAAAAAAAAAAAGATAAAATAGATAAAATAACCCTCCACAAAAATCTCCCCAGAAAAGAAATTGCAGGAAAAACATTCTAAACATTCTTCAACCAGCTTTAACTGTGGCTGTTCCTATGTCAGAAAGCAATGCTGGTGGTTCTTCAACTGATTTGTGTTCAGGTAAAACACCTCCATCAGCAAAATGCTCACTGACCTCAGCCTATCATCCCTAGTCACAGGAACATCAGAACTAGCCATGCACAAAAGAGATTGCACTTTCTGTATCAACTCCAGGTTCTTTACACTCTTCCCTGCATTCAGCACCTCCAGAACTGGACTTAGGGGGTGTGAAGCTGGAGGAATTTAATTTCCAACTCATTCTGAAAATCCCTGTAATTCTATTAGACACTCTACAGCAGTCCACCTAGCCCAGCAGCTCAATAAGTTATCATTTAAAAACAATCAAACAAACAAACAAACAAACAAAAAACCTATGCAATTTTTAACTTGTCCTACTTGCTGAGTAGTAATGCAGTTATCCAGAGAGGTTTTCTCTGCACTGTCAAGTTTTGGAGCTCCTGTGCAGTGACATCAAACTAGCAGCCTCGGCCACAGCAGCTCCTCTGACTGCTCATACATGGACTAAAGGGCTGACAGTTATTACAGTAACATTTACTGCCCTCACAGCCATTACATACTCTGGAGGCAACCAAGCAGACCAGTTGAAACATCTTCTTACTGTAATCACATGAACTGAAATCCCTTCAAAGTCACAAAATTTTTTTTTAAAAAAAGCTAAAAGCACAACTCAAAATTATTCATCACCACCATAACTGTTAAAAAATAAACTCTCTCTTCAAAAATTCTCACCATAACTTCTACTGGTTAAATCCCATGGGGGTAATCAATATTTCTTACTACCTTTTAATATGCTACTCTTCAATTTCATGAGCTAACATCTGTGATTCTGAACTACTGATAGAAATAACTAGGATACAGAAGGAAGTAATTCCATGTATTTACAATAGCAGTGTTCTGGGAGTTTCACGATCTGAAAGTGAGTTGGTGTACAAACAGAATGTAATAAATACAGAGACCTCTTGAAGATCATTATGTAAGGAAGTCCCTAATAAGTGGTAGACAAATCCTTGGCTCTCAGTCATGTGCCTGCTCTGAATCTCAAATCCATTTTGGTTATGCGACATCAAAAATTATCCTTTTCTTGAGCTGGCTTAACAACAACAGTAAAACTACATGGATTTATTTTTCCATATGAGACTTGCACCAACTGTTCGAAGCATCTCATTTTTTTTTCCCGTGAAACTGTCTCAAGTATTTGAAAGTAAAAGTTTCATTTCCATTCTATATGTTTTAAATGAAGAAAAGGTTAGCAATATTTTGCTACCCTGTCCCTTCCAAGATCATAACATTTTGGAAAATGAACTATTTAGCAGCTGATCTACATCCATTCTTAATTAAAATTTCAACGAAAATAATCAGTGAACATTTTAATGAGAAAAGAATATGGGTCATTTTTGAAACCTGGCTAACAAAAATAACTTTCTCCCAAAAAATAAAGGGGAGCAATGAGTTTATCAATTAAGTTTACCAATTAGTTTGGGGTTTTTTTCCCAAACAGTTAAAGTAGAGGAAAAATGATATATCAGAAAATCTGAGTACTATATTGCCAACATTTAAATGAATACCCCTATATCCTGTTAATTTCCCCAATCATCTGAAATTACCTCATATTTCAGTTGACTGAACAAAATGTTTGTACTTCATGTTTCATAAAATGTTTGGGCAATTTGAGTTTGTACACGGCCCACTGAAAATTTCATCAAATTCTTGCACTGCAGAAATCAGCAAACATTTTCAAGTCATGGAATACAAAAACATCACAGGGACAGTGCTCACTCCTGCATGGGAAATGGGGGTCCTCAGAAGTAGCCATTAGTAGTTGTAGGCAACAGGTTCAAAATTAAGGTATAAAGGGAATATTCCGTGTCAGTTACTTTTCAAGGCCAAAACCTACCATAATTTACCTAGGCAACATCCCTACAGTACACACCCAATCAGTGGGTGACACAGCCTGTTTGGGGCACAGCTTCTGCTCTGGCTGCTCAAGACTGTTTCAGGGAAAGGGAGTTCATCTGGAGATTTCCCTGTTCTTCACTTTAGGTCCCCTGACTGCCAGAACTGCAGAGGTGAAAGAAAAATGAGCATGGAGTTCTCCAGTGTTATAGCCCAGGATTCTGAGAAAAGGTGCCTGATTACTAAAAGCAAGGTGTTCACATCATTTGCACCATTATTTGTGTCAGGACTTAATTTGGCCCAGGTACTTGTTTTGGTCACTAGTAGGTCAAATTGGACTCCACATTGGAAATATTTGATTGCTCTTTGTTGATCTTCCTGTTAAAAGTGCATTGTGAAAATTAGCAGCAATTATTTTCGTCTCATAGTTATGAATGATTCTTTAATAGATTCATAACAAAATTTAACACAGAAAATCTTCCAAAGCACAGTTCATATCAAAAGTGACCAGTAGGAAACAAACATCATTAAACCTCACTAAATCTGTCTTGACTTTGCTAAGAGACACAGCACTGTAAATTTCCCTACAATGTAGTCCTTCTGAGAGCCTTCTAACATAAAGGTCTGCATAAAAATATTCTCCAGAAATAAAATTTATCAGGGTATGATGTTATACACACTGTTGCTTTTAGTGGTATCAAAAGAAAAAAATATATAACCCCCACAAATTGAAGAAACACAGTAAATAGGAAAAAAATGTTTCATGATCTTGGAAGAACAGTATTTCTGCAGAAATAATTAGGCACCAAATTCACAATAGAGATATACTAATAGCATTCTCAGCTATATGAAAGCATGGCACCCTTTGGAAATCACAAGATTTTGGCTTATGCACAAAGTCAGACCTCTAAATACTTGTAACCAGTCCAATTTACTCATTTACACCAGTCTGATTTACTCATTTAAACCAGTGAAAAATCTGGAATTAATAATATTATAAAATTTGGAAGCACACATAATGTTATCTGGAGCATAACAAGTTCAGGTACTTGTTTTAAGATTTCTTAGAGATTCAACCCTGAAGTCATGAATGCACCAGACTTAATTATTTTAAGAGATAGCTAAAATATCGATAACCTCTCCATTACAGAAAAAGACCAAAACCATGAACTCTGAAGGCTACCTCAAAAGCTAGAGGGAAATGAAAATAATTGATATAATCACAAATTTATAATTGGTACTGTTACTTATGGACTGTGGCTGCTGGTACAATTGGGCTACTACACACCTAAATGAGACAGCATCCTCTCCTTTTTCTCATAATGAAATATGCTGCCCTGCATCTGTGACTAAACTGCAGGTCCTCTCCCTTTTTTCACCATGGTCTGGGTCAAAAGTGTGCATCCTTACTGTACTTTAATTCAAGCGTGAGGCATCCTGCTTGGATTTCCTTTAGAAAACAGCCCAAGTGGTAGCTGAAGACAGATCATTGCAAGCTGTGGTAAATATGCTGGCCTGCATAATCTAACAAGATTAAAGCCCCACCAACAACTGTCCCTGCTGCAAAGTTTAGACAACTTTTTCTGTAAGTAACTCAATGAAACTAATGGGGTCTGGATTCCTATGAATTTGTACTTGTTGGATCATCTAATGAGACCCAAAAGAACTTTGTAATGCATTTGTGATGCCTTTCTCTTGTGCAGATTCCCAAGAGTCCAGTGTGTGAGCTCAGCTTGCAGTCACTTTGTCAGCATAGCTGCTAGTATCAGCTCCCTCTTCTTCCATACATTTTTGAAGATCATGGACACTTCATTCCTTCAGAACTGCTCCTCTTCTGACAAATCTGGCTGAAGATTTCCAAGAGTTTGGACATCATAAGGATGGTCAGAAAGAAGAATAAACAACAGCAGAGACAGACACAATGACCTGCTCAGCCTCCTCGCTAGGAAACCCAGCTAAAAGAAAAAACATGTTTGCACAATTATGTACTGAGCTTGTTCCTGTCGAGTGGGTGGCTCTTAGTTTTAATGTAAAACACTAACTGAATTAAACCTACTTTGATTAAATGCAACCAATTTTGAAATGTGTGTCGGAGCACTGCAGTGCTTCTGAGCTTGGAGTTTTTAAGAGACTGACAAGAATGTACTGTATTTTTTTTCCAATCTATTTCAATTACACTTTTATAATGGCAGAATAATGGCAAGATTAGTCTATTTTATCATGATTAAATCTTGATTAACATATTAAATAACCATTGTACACTAATTAACTCTATTAAATGCAATGTCCAATACATTGTTCTACTTCTGTAGACTTCCAGTGAAAAAGTAACTATCATTAGTATGGTTATTTCTTATAAAGTGTTTTTAGGATCTAACACAGAGTATCACTATGGACTAAATACCTTTAAGTATGATTTTGATAAGTTGTTTGGAAAGACTTTATTTTGAAAGAAATTTGCAGATAAGTTACAATACGAACAGAAAATAATACATTTTTTTAGAGAGCATTTCCAAACATGCCCTGTGCAATCTGAACACTGAGGATATAAAGTTTAAATCTATAGTCTTGTTAGGAAAGCAAGAAGTTGAATTTTAGATAACCTTCCAGTTCAATTATGTTAGGTGGCATTACAGTATTTTACAGGATGCACAGATAAAAAGCCATTACCAGGGATTTGTCACTATTTCACAACTGTGAACAACTCTGGACAAGGCTTTTAACCAGCAGTTAAAAACTCCCTTGTGTCTACATCTTGCAGCAACTTTTTATTCCTATGGAAACACTTTAAACATCTAGTTTCCTCTGTCATGAGTACTCACAGGAACTCAGACATCTGCAGCCTGATTTCCTTGCGTTGCAAATGCCTTCTCAAAATACAAAATGAGAACAGCCGTCACCGTAAGCCAACACATTTATGCCAGGTTTTCAGCCAACTCTTAAATACAGTTGGGGGTTTTTGTGCACAAAAACATATGGACTGAACTGAAATGAATAAAAAAGAGATTTTCAAAAGCTGCCTATTGACTTTATGAGATGTTTCAAATGTGCAATGGGTGATGACATGAAGTGCTCAAACTCAGACTTGTCTAACTCGGGGCACTGAGCTGAGGCACCTCCACTTTCCCAAAGGTCTCTGCAGGGACTCATGCACCTCCACATGCCAATTTAGAGACAAGGTATAAAAACAAAACAGCAGAAGTTCTTGCTGTGATAGAAATGAGCAATAGTTGCATATGTTGCTTCCAATAAAAGGCACAATTGTATTTCAAGAAGCACGAACAAACAGCTAGGATTTGTCCACCCCAGTACCGTGTCTTTTCCTACTTCTCTTGGTTCAAATCCTAAAATATAACAAAAGTACATTGTAAGGCAGCAAGTAAACTTCAGTTTGGTGTTATATAGCACCTTTCCAGATAATTGTATCCACACAAGGAAAACTTAAGGATGAGCAGAAGCCATCACTGTGTCAGGAAGCTGCAAGGTTCTGGCTTTTAGGCACAATGGGCCAGGAGCTGGGGCTGATAACACACTTGGCAAGGTAGGGTTTCACCAGGCAGGTGGCAGGTGCCATTGTTCTCAAGTAAAGGAAGGGCCAGGGATGGTGGCCAGGTTCAAAAAGGAGACGATGAGGCAATTTTGAGGTGATGAGGCAGGTCTGAGGTCAAGCTAGGAAGTCAGATCAAGTCCTGTGAAGTAGCCAGGGCTAGACAAAGCCCTGTGGTCTCTGGGAAAGGTCCATGGTGACAAGTCAGGTCCAAAGTCAAACCAAGAAATCAGTCCATGTGTCTCAGTTCAGATGAACAGGGCCCTTGGCCAGGCACAGACACAGCTGTGGCTGAGCTGGGAAAAGATACAGTCATAGCTCAGGCAGACACTGAAGATCCAGGGCTGCAGAGCCCACAGGTAGAGGATCTGGTGTGAAAACCCAAATGACAGTATTTCACATTGTTGGTAGGACAGCATTGCATGTCTCCCCAGATACGATGCACCAGACATCATCTGCCAGTCACCTTCTCCATCTGCCCAGAGTGCAAGAGAGAAGTGAGGCAAGAGCAGGCAGGTCACCCGTGCAAGCAGAGGCTTGCTCTCAGGAACAGTCCTGAACCCCCAAAATTCCCAGCCAGCACCAGCACAGCTCTGTCCTATCACATGGGCTCATCCAAGGGGAGGGTCCCCCCTTGTCACAGGATCACACAGACCTGTGCTCACCCTGGGACAAGATGCTTGCTCTCCTTTCCTCCCTTCAAGTGATGCAGGAAAAGCTGTTGCACATATTGGGACTCCAGGACACTGAGAGGTCTGCCCGTGTGGGATGCAATTATGTTGGATATTTTCATTCAGCTCAACATAAATGTAAATGTCTGCAACAAATATCTTTGTCAGATTTCCAAAGAGTGAATAATGTACTCACTCACAGACAAAAGGGATTGTTTCTGAACATGATCTCTGCCTTCAGGCTGTAGGACAATGCCTTTTTAGTGGTCTCCATCAAACTTTGTTTGAAATTATGTTAGTAACTGGCAGAATTTTTTAATTAGACTACCAAATGGCAACCTTAATGCACAGGATATACAGTCATTGGCTTTTACTTTGAATTTCTTTTATTGTCTAGAGTAAAAGAATCAGCAAGAAGAGGAACTGGTTACTAGAAAAGCATGATAACTACTTCAATCCCTAGCTATAAACATACAGTAATTAATCAATTAATGCAGATCACATACATCAAGAAAAAGATAAAGTACATAGGATGAAGTCAGCATAAACCTTTTGTATAGTTTTATGAATGATCTAATGTTGTAACTCACTCAAGATACTTCAGATTTACAGCAATACATAAGCAGATAGTAGAATAAGAATTAAATTAAAGAGCTGATCCATATTAATAATAATCTTTTAAAAAGAAGTAATTGTTTCTGGTGAATTTAAGGCATTTTGATATTCATTGTTGAATAAAAACGCGTCATGACTTTCCACAGGCAGAGCTGAATCAGAAAAACAAACCTATTCAGCAAGAGCCCTTAAAAATTAATTATGTATTCATGCTCATGTAACTTCAGCACATGCTTACAATTAGCCATTACCTTGAATGCATTTGAGAATAAGAAAAAAATTCTTCTGAATTTAGGAATAAGTTAAAATGGTCACAAACGCTTTTGATCACTTAATATTCTTTTTTAAAATGACCTTTATCATAAAGGACATTTTCAGGACTAATTAACTACTACTTCTGAAAGGGAAGTACTTTCAGACCCTCTAATGAATCATTTCATTTATTACTTACTATTCCTTGCCATCCTTTGCATTTCCAGTACACAAGTCTTTCGTATTTCTTCATCAGAATGTTTGTGCATATATGTACATCTATGCATATTATACAAATAAATTTATTGTTGTCTGCAGCTTTGTAAAGTTTAAGAAAATTTAGCTCAGCTCAGAAGCCTTTCTTTTTAATTCTCTCATTCTTTACATAATTTATTAATGTTTCA
>VZTT01002696.1:0-11373 GCA_013400855.1 Buphagus erythrorhynchus
TTCTTTGTATGTCCTACCACTATGTGCCCATGTAAAAAGTTACTCCTTTTTATAAGTCCCCTTTAGGAACTGAAAAGGGCTCTAAGGTCTTCCAGAACATTGTTGAGAATGAGCAATCCCAGCTCTCTCAGCCTGTGTTCATAGGAGCTGCCCTTTTTCCCTCCCTCTGGCCTGGGGCTGTGTTCCATGGGGTGTTAGGGCTGCTCAGCCCTTGGGGGAAATCTGGGAGCAGCTCAGTCCTTGTCTTCCCAGCAGTGGCTGTGCTTGCAAAGGCTGTCAAAGATGTTTGACTGTGTATCAGATTTCCTTAAAGCTGCATGAACTTGGACCCAGAATCACTGGTTTATTTTTAAAAATAAGAATGCATCATCATGATTAAAAGACATTCCTGTTTCCAGGAAGACTTTTGTTTTTAAGCTTTAAGTGATTAGGATTTGGCTTATAACCTAAAAAAATGGGGTTTAGATCTTGTGTAACTTCCATATGAGGTAGTACAGCTTGGGAGAGCCAAGTTGTAGAAACAGCTCATTTAATGTATATTTTTAAAATTTTATTTCAAGTCCTGCTTCACTCTGAGCTTCCATAGACCCACAGCAGCCTGAGGGTACCCAAGGCTGGCAGCACACCCAGGGGCAGGGGCAGCCTGGGGGTGGTGCAGGCTGGATGCTGTGTTTTGGGGTGCAGAGGTGGCAGTCAGGGAGTGTTCCCCCCACACTCCTGCCCAGCTCTCCATGCCTGGCCAGCATCACTGGGGGCTGTGGAGGGCAGGGACCCCATCCCTGCAGCTCTGGCTGAAGTGCTCCGGGGTATCCAGAGCCACCTTGTCCCACCCAGTAAGTGACAGCTGTGTTTCCCCAGCAGCTCCACGTTCAAGGACTTGGAAGGGAACAGTCTGAAGGACAGTGGCCATGAGGAGAGTGACCAGACAGACAGTGAGCACGACGTGCAGCGGGGCCTCTACTGCGACACGGCCGTCAACGACGTCCTGAACACCAGCGTGCCCTCCATGGGCTCCCAGGGCCCCGAGCAAGGTGAGCCACTGCTGTGCCCTGGGGGGGCCCACTGCCCCCCACAATCCCATCTGGTGCTGCCCTGCTGGGTGTGCAGTGAGGATGCTCAGTGCTTGCTGGGGGTAATGCTGTACATCATCAGAGTGATGGGTGGATGTGAATTAATCTTCACACCACGCCTGCCAGGTAAGTGAGCAGTTGGGATTAGCCTCTATTCACAGGCAGAAAACCCAACTGAGCATCTGCCTGGCAGTGAGAGAGTGCTGGATTTGGGATTGGGGCAGGAATCAGAGGTGCTGTGCTGTGCCCAGGGCTGGTCCCTGCATGCCTCCCCTCCAGAGCACCGATGCTGTGTGCCCTTCCCAGAGATCCTTCCCAGCTCTGGAGCTCACAGAAAACCTTCCCAAAGGTCAGCAGAGCATGCAGGCAATTAGTCAGGCATCCCACAAGGGATTAGCTCTGGCCAGTGTACGAGGGTTTGCATCTTTTCTCCTGCATAGGTGGCAGCTTTCAGCTCTTACCATCCCCATGTGCAGGGGAAGTCCTGCTCTGAAATCAGGCTGGTATTGGCTAGAGGAAGGAAGTCAGAGGAGTTCAGCTGAGCCCAAGTGTTGTTTGTACTGGGGCATGAATGTCGCTTTTAATGTCTGAGGGATGCAAACATCCTATGCAAACATCCTGTCTTTTTCAATTAAGGAGCCTGAGTGCAGTTTGGTGCTCGGGCACAGGGGAGCCTCGGGGCACTTGGCTATATCTTGAGATAAGCTGTAGCTGAGGCTCAACTGGAAGCCCCACTGCTAAAAGACTTAAGGATATGAAAACAAAATGCTGTGATTATGAACTGGTCTTCAGCTGTTTAATTCAATTCATGGTAAACATCATTAAAAGCCTTTGTTGTGCTGTCATAAAAGAGTCAAATGGGAGAGAGAGAGTTCTTGCCATCTGCGCCACCGAGTGTGGGATTTTTCTGGAGAGAATCTGATCACTGCATTAATTCTCGATAGAGTCTGCTAAATGGTCGTAGTTAACCCTGTAAGGCTCCACGAGGAGGGGAACACAGAGGTCACCTACACATTCCACGCTGCCAGCCACACTAATTGGAGAGGGATGGCATCCGCAGCGATAATGTATTTCCAGACAACCCTACTGTGGCCAAAGATGAAAAAAATTAAACATTTATATAACTGTACAGTGGCAGTTTAATTCTCTGCGGACCAGCACCGTGTCAGAGAATGCAGGCTGATAGCTATCATTTATTATTCTTCTATTACAAAGAAATGCTTTTTCATTTCGATCAGGAGAGGGTTTCCTCAGATACATTTGTAGTAAGGGATGACTGTAGAAGCAGAAATGTTCATAATTGATTCGCATCCCAGTGAATGGTCCGAGCAACATCTGTTAATTTTTTGTCACATTTCTTCAGCGAAAAACCCAATCTCGGTGGACTGCAGGAAGGGTTTTACAGGGATTACATTTCTGATAAATCTGCGTGCTGGCTCTGATAACAATGCAAATAAGTTAAAGACGCTGAGTTGGAGGCAGAGCTCATCAGAGGAGTCAGTACTAAGTAAATATGGTTCAGTCCATTGTAGCATTATCTCCTTACTGCATGTAAAATACACCCCAAAAATCAGGTGAGAAGGTGCCTTCTGAAGGTAACCTGTTCTGTCTCCTGGTCCTGCAGTGGCCAAGGGGTTTGGTGCTCCTGGGTCTGGTTTATTTTTGGGAGGGAAGCAGCATGCCAGTGCTGCACTGCCATGCAGCTGCACCTGCAGGCAGGTGTGCCACAATCAGATCTCTTGTCCTGTGGGACCCCCACTGTGTTGTGTGGAAGAGTTTGGGGTAACCTTGGGAGGTTATCAGGGTGCTGGTGGAGCTATGAGAGGAGCAGCACAGGTGGGGAAGTCAGTGGTTACTGTCGCAGAAGCTGAAAAAAAGGTTAAAGAGAGTGTTGGCTGAGCTGATTTGTCAAACAGGAACTGCAGAAAATAATCAGGAAAATCAAGAAGCTGAGATGATGGTGATAACAGCAGTTCCCACATGATTAAAGTGGTGGTTTTGGTTTGGCAGTTTTTACCTGATTTTGGGGCAGAGTGGCAGGGTAGGGAGGAAACACAAGAGGCTGAATGACAAGGATGTGCAGGACTGTTGGTTGACTCCTGCTCCAAACACACAGTCCTTGTCTGAAGAGCAGCCTGGCAGCTCGTGTACCCATGCTTTGCTTTTGCTTGCTGTCCCTGCCCAAACTGCATCTGATGTAATCCCAGAGAATTGGGGTGGGGGAGTTGTTGTTGGAGTTTGCTCGTTGATGGTAATGATCTCCTGGCGTGGCTCCCCCTGGCCAGGTCCTGCTGGGCATGGACCTCAGCTTGAGACACCACGAGTCCTTCATGAGTGGCCAGCTCTCAGACTGTGTCCCAGTAATTTGTGAGTCTTTATCTGCTCAGTGGGTAACCCTGGTTCTGCCAAGGCAGACTCTGGTTGGCAGAAATCCTTGTGGCTGGGTGGTAGAGGATGATCCCTGGGTGGTGGCTCAGGGTGGTCAGTGTGGACCTTCCCATTCTCCTTTCCCTCCTGAGATGCTGCATTTCCTGCAGAGGGAGGTAGGGTTGGATGGGTCCCAAGTTCCTTTGTCTTCTTAAACCAGTGGCACCAGTGGTCAGTGCTTAGGGAGCCCCAAGGAGCTGCTGGTGGTCCGCTTTCCTGGTGCCACTCTCGGGTAGGAGTGACACCAGCTGCCAGTCCTGCTGGCAGGAGCCCTTTCTCCTCCTTTGGGAATGACCTAGATTTCCAGAAAAATGGCAAACCGTGGCATGGAGAGTGTTGAGCTTTAGTGGGTAGCAGCAGGTCATCAGAAATACTGCCTGGAGCTCAGCCACATTGTGTATTTTGGGAGCAGCACTTCTGCCCAGTCCCTCTTTACCTCAGGATCTTAATTATTGATTATAAATTCGTCTGATGAAAAGATGGCCTTAATTGCTCTAATATGTACCCAATTTGGAGTTCATTCTAGCCCAGGATTGTTTTCCTTCCCTTGCTAATTGCCACCAAGTGGGCTGCAGAGGGAGGCTGGTGCTGTTCCACCTTCCCCGACTGCCTGGCTGCCGTGTCATTGTTTATTTATTTGTGCAGCTGTTCAGCACTGCTGGAAGTTTGTATGTGCAAACTCTCTACCTAACCACGTCCTCAGCTCAGCTTCCAGAAGGATTTCTTTGAGACAGAGGTGTTTGTGAGCAGCTGCTGGATCTCAGCGATGTTTTGGGATGGCTGGAGGAGTCTGCTGGAGGATGGGGTTAAATCCTGGGGGGTCTTGGCCTATTTCACTGCAAGTGGAATTGGATTTTCTCCATATCCTGACTGGAAGTGCAGCCCTGGAGGAAGCCCTGTTTTCCAGGAGGAGCTGAGGTGTGTGGTGCTGCCCTGTGGCCCGTGCTGTGGGATGGTGACATTTGTGGGATGGTGACATTTGTGGCAGCTCGCAGCTCCTGACACCTGTTCCTCCCAGCAGCACGGGGAGATCTCAGCAGGAAATGTTTTCCAACACTGCACACTGTGGTGCTGGTGTTCCCTGGAAATGGCAGCGTGGACCAGATGTTTCACAGGGTACTTGAAAATTCCATTTTATCAGAAAGCGTTTGCTGTCAAAAAGTTTTATCTTTACTTCAACAAAGAGGTTGATTAGATCCCTCAGGACCTGAATTAGCATCTTTGAGGCTAGATACTCTGTTTTGTGATTCAGGTAGTTATTCCTCCCTTGGTTTTGCTCATACTGGTACTTTTTTCTTTAAATCCCTTTGCCCTCTCCCAGCTGTAGTGTTTGTGCAGGTTTGGCTTGTTTTCTTTGTGTGGATGTGCACAAGCACCTAGATCTGCTTTAAATGTATTCTAGTGCCTTTTTCACCTTGCCTTGAGCGAGCCATTCTCTTACTCTGTAAGTCATAGGAGCTCTTGCCAGCATAGAAATCAGAAAGGAGGTATTTCAAATAAAAGTTTTTAATGTTAGAAGCAACAGATTTCACACTCATCTTAATTCCCAGTGCTGGCCAGTATTTTAGCCATCAATTATAGAAATCATTGGTCCAATGAAGCAGTGATTCACTGTTTAGATAAAAATAAAAACAGAAAATATGAAAATAATAAGCACACACTAATCATATAAAAGGCAGTATTAGAAATAGTCACCACAGCCATAAAATAGTGAAAAAGCTTTAAAATCAAACTGAGAGGGTTTTTAGCAATGTCAGTAATGGATCTCTACAGAGAATTGCTTCTAGAAGCATCACTTCCACTTTTCTAGTGCCAGATCAGCAAAGGTTCATGTGAAATGTCATCTGGAAAGACCTGATCCCGCATACATTTCCACATCTGTGTAACTTTGCTCACAGGGGAGATTTAATTGTGTCTGAGTCCCATAAACTCCAGCAAGATGAAGGGTTCTTTGAATAGAAATGGGTTCTATTTAAGTAGTTATGTTAAGTCTTCTTTATACTATCACACAGTATAGAAATAAGATTTGGATGTAAAGGAGAAATGGGCCCATGATATTCACTGAAACTTTTCTTGCTGGTTGCATCCCACATCATTCAGAGGTATCATCATTTAGGGGATCAGGTTTTATCTGGAATATTCCAATTGGTTCTTATGCTCATCTCCATAGTACCTGGGTGTATTTCAGTTGTGAATTGAGAACATGACTAATGGTATTAACTGGAGGCAAACACAGGTATTAGAAACTGTTGATTTTTTGTAAGCTGATTTCCAGCAGTCGTTCTACCTGCAACCCCCTTTCACTCTGCAGAAAAGCCTTCCTGTAGAGCTGCATGCACATAAAGACCTAAGTGACATATTCTGGGGCTTTGGAGGCTCCATTGCTCTGGAAGCTTCCACAAATTAATAAAAGTACCTACTTCCTTGTATTCATATATGCAGCACAAGACATAAAGTGTAACATCCACATGTGAGTGACAGCACATCCCTTAAGATGGATAAATGCTGTAAGCTTTCTTTACAGGGCAGTGTCAATTATCTCAGCTCCTCTGGTTTCTGCATTATTGCTGTGGTAAAGCAGCCTCAGTGAGCTCAGTGGTGCTCCTGCAGTGGCCAGCCTGGAGGGAGCAATCAGCTCACAGTCCTTGGGAAGCCCTGAGAAGGATTTTTCCGAGGAGTGGGTAAGCTGGTCTTTGGGAAGAGGAGCTGATTGTCTCATGATTCCCACACTTGTAAATGCTTGTGTGGTGAGCAGCTAAGTCAGCTCTGTGTGGAGGCTACTGAAGCTTTTGTCTGTGCTCTCTCCATCCTCCCCAAGCTCCTGCTGACATTTCCTGACTGGGATTGTGGAGGGGCATACTCTCTCCTGTGAGACCACTGAATGTAGCTCAGCTCCTTCTTCAGAGGGTGATGGGGAAGGCAGAGCTGGGCAGAGGGACAGCCCCACTTCTGAGCTCCCTTCAGCTCCACGTTGCAGCAGAGCAGGGCAGTGACCACATCTTTAATCCAGGAGCTTTAATCCATGCATGGATTTGCTGGCTGTGCTGCTCTCCCTTAGTTTCTCAGTAACACTGAGCACAGCTTGGAGAAATCCTTGCTGGAAAGTGATGGAGGGCAGGGGGGACAGTGAAATCATCTCTGTTGCAATGAGTGAAGCCAATCCCTCTTTGCAACAGCAGAACTAAATAACAAACAGATGTGCAACCTCCTTTGTTTGCATAAGAAGCATTGTCCTGTATCCCACATTCCTGGCACTCTTCCTTTGGTTTTCAGGTTCCTTCAAAGATAGTTCTTGCAGAGTCTTCATCACTGGAGTTACTCCATTCAGGGTCATGGGAGTTTTGACCTTTAGATCCTCAAGTTTTTTTCCTCTAAGCACAGAGAACACTCACCAGATGTGAACAGTTTGGCAGCTTGGAGAGGAAAATTAAAACTTGAATCCATGCCCTGTTGTGTAGGTTTGTAATGGATGAATGATCAGCCCAGAAATTTGGAGAGTTTCTACTGTTTTATTGTACTTTTTAATGAGATTTTGTCAAATTCAGTCATTGCTTACCCATATTTTTGCTGGGTGACTGGAGAGCAATTTATAGGAGATATGAAGAAGAGGTATTTCTGATTAGAGAATTTCAGCTTCTATTTCTGCTTGGTTTTGTTAACTGTTCTAAAATCCAGCCCAAGGAGAACCTTTGCAGAGAAGATCTTTGTCTCAGGGTTCAGCTGAAGATGGGGTTGTTCTAACCCTGGCTCTTCCAAAGCCTCTTTTTCCAGAACCCCTACCCAATACTTGGATTTTAATATATTTTTATGTATTTTAAGATATTTTAAGATACTTTAAGATAAATAAACAGTTCAGGCAAGCTTGCAGCTTCCTTTTGCCTTATAAACAAGCCAAAAAAAGGCTCACATGGCCTCTTTCCCCCCTTTGACATAACTTCTAAGGAAACCTTTAACACTTTCCCTCTCACAGCAGTTAAGACTGGCAAAGTGGTCAAGGTAATGGCCATCAGATTTAACAGTAGGGAAGGTATATGAATAAAACCAAACCTTCTGCTAACACAGCAAGCCAGCACTTCCCAATCTCCTCCTGTAATCAATCTACATTGTTAATGACTCTGAAAACAGACTGAACTGCTGGGGCTGGCACTGGGAAACTTGCATTACAAACTAACCATCTCTTATTAACCTTTCGGTTCTTCCTTCACAACACTAATTAGAGCCAAATAAAACTACTGTTTGTGAAACTCTTAAGTTAAAATATAATTTTCAGAGAAAATATGGTAAACTCCAGAGCTCCTGTTTGCTTGGCCTTTCTTTTTAATTATGATAGAGGATGACTGTTACGTGTTTAACAGAGACTTACATGATTAATGCTGCAATGTTACTGTAATTAAAACAGCAAAAAAGATATGATTGGGGCCCGTATAATTTCCAGACATCTCGGTATTCTGGTGGCAGAGCTGCACTAAGTGCTGCAAAGAGGAATCATAAAAATTTATTCTAATTAAAATTGCCAGATTGACTAAACAACAGGTGACTTATGTAACTTGAGCGACTTGCACTTGGGGTGAGAAATCATCTGAAATCAGTGAATTATACAAAGCTGCCTATTATTCTGCTAAATGGGAAAGTGTGTGCTTGCCATGGCAACCCGCATCAATTTTGCAGCCTCTGGAAAATCCAGGGCCCTTTATTAAAGGAATAATCAGCACCAGCAGAGCAGTGACCCCCAGCTCTGCAGGGGCAGGGGTGAAACCCTGCCCAGGTACCAGGGGGGGTTCAGGTGTGAGCCAGCATCTCCAGAGGGGCTGCCACCAGCTGGGTGCCTGTTGTTGTTCCCTCCAGAACGTGGTGCAATTACATTTCTCTGTGTGATGATGATAAATCATTTGGACCTCTGTTAATTAGGCTGCACGCTGCAGAGAGCTGCAGGGCAGGGGCTGTGTCTCCCCTGGGTGCAGGGGAAGGAGCCCACCCCTCTCCAAAATATGGGCATGTGGGTGAGTCTGAGCTGCTCCAGTTCCTGCAGATATCTGCTGAAGGGAGACACACCACTGGGTTTGTATGTAGGTTGTTTTACTAAATGATCTATGTAATAATATATAAGTCAAAACTCTGTAATAATTGGCACCAAACAGCAGAGAGAACTCGCAGCTTTTATCTGTCTTGAGGGAAGTGCTGCCACTCAAAACTCCTGAGTGCTATATTTTATTTCTCTTACAGCATATATGAATGTGAGACTAGATAGTTTTAAATGGGTCACAGAATTATTAAGAAGTTTGGCAGCCTTTCCTCCCAGTGCAGGCAGGTACGTGGGGAGAGGGTGGGCTGGGGAGCAGGAGCATGGGCTGTGCCAGGCTCTGGCTGGCTCTGTGCTGCCTTTGCACAGTCATTTCCCCTTCCATCCTGCATTTAACCCCTGTGTCTGTTTGGAAAATAAGTTCTTTATAGCAGTTCTTTATATTATTACAGATCTGTGTTAGTCACGATGTGTATAATCACAGCACACATAATGTGGCCCCTATTTTTGCTGAATATCTATAATGGTAGTGATCAGTTTCCCTACTCTCAGCATTACCTCTCTTAGTGTTTTTATTTTTCAGCAGAAACCCCTTTTTTTTTCCCATTTCTTATTTCATTTCACCCTTTTTCAAGTGTGAAGAGCAGCTTGCCTTGTAACTGGCTTCATTGGCTACCAGCACGTGTTTCATTGCCAGCATCCACAGCTGGCACGTGGCAGCAGGTGACAGGGGGTCATGGCTGTGTCACCTCACCTTTGGGCAGTGACAGTCACCCGTGGGGCAGGGCAGAGGAGCTGGGTCAGGCTGGAGGTCTGGGTGTCACAAACAGGGGGACACTGAGTGTGTGTAGTGAAACCAGAGCTTTATCCCCAGGAAATCCTGGGTTAGCGTCAGTCCCTGCAGGAAAAAAGAGTATAAATTGCACCACAGGGAGAAAAAAAAGGAAAAAAAGAGATGAAAAGCCCCCTCTCTGAATGGAAGCAATAGGAAATGAAAATTGCTGAGATATACTGTCATGTGGGTAGTGGTGCTACCAACCTTGTGCTGCAGTAATTACCTCTGTGAATGCAATTTGTGCTCAGCTACGACTGATTTCCCACATCATCCGGGGCCCAGGCTATATTCAGTCAGTCCCAGATGGAGAAAGCTCTCCTGGATCATTGGTGAGATTCCCCCACAGATGCTCCCTTGCCCCCCAGGGAAGCAGCACAGAGCTGCCCTGGCACAGGGCTGGGGGTGTGGGGACAGTCCCAGCAGGGACAGGGACACGGGGTGCCACCTCCTGTGGGGTGCTGAGGACCTGCAGCTGGTGGGGGTGAAGGGCAAGGAGCTTCTGGCACTTCCTAGGGAGAGGACTTGGCTGTGCTGGGTGCTGGAGGGAGAGCAGCTCCTGTGGCTGTTCCTGCACTGTTCCATGTGGAAAAAAGAGCGAAGAGCATCGGTTGGAAATTCCTGTGAGAAGCCAGGGGAGGTGGGTGTCCTCATCTCTTGCAAACCAAAATAGGTCGAGCACTTGATCTCCTCTGGCTGCTTTGGAGGTGTTGGCTTCAGTGAAGAGATGAGGCAGAGGAGGAGCTGGTGCAGGCTCAGAGCTCGGGCTCGTTCCTGCCAGCTCCTTCGGATGGCACAGCTCCCAGAACAGGTGAGGAGCCTCGGGATTTGCCCCGGGAGAGGAACTGTCTCAACTCACCTACCTGTGATCCTGGGTTAGGCACAGCTTGGTGAGAAGTTACAAAGGGGCAGCTCTTGTGTGGGAGGAGGAACTTGGCGAGAAACCTGAAGTTAAAACTGTGCATGGTAGTAATTCAGGAACTGCCAGAAAAAGTGTTCTGTGGGAGCAGTAGCTGCATTATTGGAGGGTATAAATACCTTTGAGGAGGGTCAGGCACACTCAGGTGTGTCCTGGAAGGTTACTGTGTGTACACTGGACTTTGATTTGTTTTTTACTCTCTGGGTTTACCAGTCCATCATCATCATCATTGAATGGTTTGAAGGTTGGAAGGGACCTTAGGGATCATCTACTTCCATGCCCCCTACAATGGGCAGGGACACCTTCCCCCATGCCATGTTTCTCAGAGCCCCATCCAGCCTGGCCTTGGACACTTCCAGGAGTGAGGCACCCTCAGCTTCTCTGGGCAGCCTGTGCCAGGGTCTCACCACCCTCACAGTAAAGAATTAATTCCTAATGTCTTACCTAACCTCTGAGTCTAAAGCTATTCCCCCTTGCCCTGTCACTTCATGCCCTTGTCAAAAGTCCCTTGCAGCTCTCCTGTAGCCCCTTCATGAGTTATTTGTGCCACTGGCACTGCTGCTCAGCAGCACATTTCAGAGGGAGCTGTGTGTGCAGGGTGTCCCTCTGTGTGTCCTGTGGCAGGGAGCCACCCCTGGAGCCCAGGAATGCTCACGGGGTGACTCCCATGTCCTGCATCTGTTCTGACAGGCAGTGCTTTTGCAGCTGCTCTCTGGTGAGTTTTGGTCCCTCAGATGCATTGATTTACAGACCTTTCCTGTGCAGTGCAGCTTTTCTCGATGACAGCCCATGAAGCACATGATAACTCAGCAGCCTAAATTATTCAGGCAAATTGAATGTGTTTGGCTTGTTCCAAACTTTTGTTTCCTTTCAGGGCTGTCAGGAGCACAGGTAGCCCTGATGCTTGTACTGCAACTCATTCAAGTGCCAAGGAGACACAAACAACTCGAGTATAACCCATGTTTTACCTCGTTTGTCACTTACTTCCACCTTGTTGTGTTTTTTTCTGGGCACTTCTGTGCCTCATAAAAATGTTTATCTTGCACCTGTGGATTGCTCCCCTCTGGTACACTGCTGGGTTTTGGGAATTCTCTGCATCATGTGG
>VZTT01002698.1:10750-31978 GCA_013400855.1 Buphagus erythrorhynchus
TTCACAGAGACATGTTAAATTCTCATCTTCCCTAGTTAGGAAAGTTCTGGAAAGCACTTACTGGGGGGGCAAAAAAAAAGAAGACAGTAAAAAGCCCCCAACTAATTCTTTATAATTTATTATATGATGAAGGTAACAATCAGGACTAGTATTTCACTTATATAGCCAATTGTCAGAAAATAAAAAAGTAGTCAATGGTTGTGTTTTGTTTGGGTTTTTTCCAAGCTAATTTAGCAAATCCACCAGCACTAGAATTGCAATTATGATTAACTTTGTGCTTTCATAAGAAAAACAGCACTTATCAAGAATCTAGTAATTTTGAAGCCCTTTACATCAAATATAAAGAGGAGGCACTCTTTTAGGTCTCATAGCTGTGTATGCCACCAGTGACTCCAAGAAACAAGAATGAGAGGGTCCACACAGATTTGTTCCTGTTATCAGGCATGTCATCCAAAATGAAACTGCCACCTTTTAGTTTTTTCATGCCTTCTCCCAGTGCTGTGACAAGAAATGTGATTCCTTTTGCTAATTTTGTTCTTCTAGTGCATTTTCCATAACAGCCATTCTGAAGAGGTACTTTAAAAGGCAAGAATTTACTTAATAAATAAACATGCTTTGTTCCATAATGTAGATGCTATAGGTAGTATCTTGGCTTTGCTTTAAAGCATGAAAAACATTATGTCTCAGTACAATGTCCTCATGTTTCTGTGCTGATGACATACCATCACAATTTTAGAAGCATACTTCTTTCCACAGCTAAGTCAGTTGCTCATGATGACTAAAAGTAGCTTGATTGTACTGTATGACAAATAATAAAAAGTTTCTTAAATATCTAATAACAACACAAACATATGTTATTAATGCTTATCAAAGTAACACAGTTGAAACTTCATTAGCAAAGTAGATTAATCATCCTCAGAATAGCTATTTATTGCATATAAGAAGAGAGACAAAATACCTTTTTCTGCTGAAGTCCTTACAAACATAGGAAAAAATTCCAAGGACTCTAACAGACCTTATAAGAAGCTGGATTTTCCCCAAGGGATTTCTACAAAGCAATGTCCTGGTAAGATATGAAATTACATGGGCTAAGTTTCCAGAACTTGGATAAAGCAGAGGGTTAATCAGGCAAAGTTTTATGGTACATTTAAGTATTTGGAAGGATCCAAATTTTTCTAATGGGTGCAATTTTTACAAATTCTCTTAAGTGGCATTTCTGTTTAACTAAATCTACCCTACATAACTGTCAGGATTTGAAGCTGAGAGTGACTGAGCTTAGCTCTGCTTTCTGCTATGTGCCTTGTTTCAGCTTGCATACTCAAACAGAAGACAACAAGCCCCTGCAACTGGATTTCAAGAGAGCAATTTAAAGCTCTTAGGAGAAGCTGTACTGACAGTTGCTGAGCATGCAGCATCCCTCAATTATGGCATGGCACAGCACAGCACAGAGGGGAGATTGCCTGGCCACCTACCTGCATACATTTCTCCACTCCTAAGGAACACGAGATTTTATTTCTACTACGGGGAAAAATCTTTACAAGATTTACTGAAAGGCAACAGCTAGAGTATTGCCAGAAGATTAGAAGAAGAGAGAGCTTCAAAAGATAGACTAAATAGAAATAATTGCCTTCATCCCTGGGATGTGCCCATCCATACTTAGTGAACCTGCTGTCAAGGCTTTACTTGGTTTCATTGCCTTAAAACAGTCCCCAAAGAGAGCTCCTGTTAAAACACATTTTAAAGAACAAAAACCTTACTTTGAGAGTAATGTCACCTACATAAGCTTCAAATTCAGGGGCTAATGTCTCTTGGGGGCTTAGGAATTTTTTAAACCCTTTCCTTTATGCAAGAAAAGTCAGAATTCTTTTTTCAGCACCCTTCTTAAACATTTACTAGGAAAAGGAAATAATAATTAATGATGTCAGTGATGTTATTGGAGAATTTTTCAAGAGACAAGTGAGTGGGTTGTTGTGATGTTAAGTGCCTGATGCAAAGATTTTATTCATTCATTTACTATGACATATGTCCACAGTACATTTTCCACTGTTTTGGAGATAGACGTAAACCCCAAGAAAAACACACATCAAAAAATCTCAGGAGTGAGAAAAAAAAGTTTCCCAAATGTCTCATCATATTGATCAAAAATATGTAAAGAAAAACTGAAGATAACTGGATGCAAAATAAAAGCAAATGGATCTTCATTAGTGAGAATATTTTCATAGAAGAAATAGGAAAAAAATATCTGCCATATCAGTAAAGGAAACAAAATAAATATTTGCAAACCCAGAAACATGAATATTTTGAACACAAAATTAGGCTCATAAATTTTGGTCCTTGCTAGTCCAATTCCAAACTGCTACCAAAAGTATATTTCAGTTCATTCTAACTTTAAAAAGAAAAAAGATTTAAAAAAATGTTTTGTGATATTCTGAACCATAGAAGGGACTCAGTATTGCTATATGCAATAAAAACCACATTGAAACATGAATCTAAACCATATAATATTTCAACTTTATTTTAACCCTATTTTAAGCTTTACCCTAAACTACCTTTTTTTTCTTTCCACTTACTAGCCTTGATAAATACCTTCCTGAAAATTCCCAGTGCTGCTCCTAAGAGTGCAGGGAAGGAAATACCTTGGGGTAAGCAACCCATGGGGTGAGATGTTTCAAGATTTGTGGCCAGAGAAGTGTTGCTAGCACATTGGTGGTTTAGCTGTTGTAGGCTGAAGATGCACAAATATTTGGGAGGAGATTCAGGCAGGACACATGACCTGAACTGACCAAAGAGATGTTCCATCTGCTGTAGCATTGTGCTAAGGATTACAGCCCAGGGAAGCAGCCCTTGCTCTGAGACTGGCTGAGCACCAGTCTGCTGGTGAGAGATTGCCTTTGCATCACTTGATTTTTTTTTTGTTATTTTTCTTCACTTATCAAAATTTTTATCTCAACCTGTGAGTTTTCCACACTTTTACCTTGTGATTCTCTCCCCCTTTCTGCTGTGAGGGCATGAACAAACAACTGGTTGCAGGCTTAGCTGCTAGCTGGGGTCAGCCCACCACACTATTTTTGTCCCTAATGATGATGTTAGGTCTTTATCAGAGCTGGGGCTCATGAAATGGCTTCTTAGAAAAGCACAGAAAGTTGAATTTCATTGACCTAAAAGAAAGCCATGATGCTTCTGCTCCTGGCACAGGAAAGGCTGGGGGAACCAGAGAGAATGTCAGAGCCTGAGAAATCCAGCTTGCTGGTCCTGTTCTTTCCAGACACTTGCAGGGATGCAGACACAGCAATTGCTGGTGCTGTTGAAATAGTGTGCTCCCGCCCTGTGTCCCCACCCTTCTCCAAGAATAGCTTATTTTGCAAACACCTTGCATTTGCAGGGGCAGTGGCAGCAGCCAGCCTGGCTTCCCAGGGGTCAGAAATGGGAGAATTCAGAAGCAGTGCCTGTGCTGTGCTGATGCCCCAACAGCCTGTTTTTTCTGGGGAGCAGTGGGGTTTGCCCAGGCTTGTAGCCAGCCTTGAACTTCAGGATGCTTTCAGTAGATGGAGTAATCTTCCACTGCCTTCAAAGTGCCATTGTCTTGAGAACAAGGACGATGCATCAGCCATTTGCTGTAAACACTGTGACAGAGATGACACCACTGCTTCCTGCCATTCAGGGATTCCCCTCTTCAGAGAGAACATTCTGTTAGGAAAAAATGAGTAAAATACCATCTAATCTTCATAACCACAAGTCCCTCTTGACATGTAACTCATTAGCAACTAACAGTCTGGCAATTTTATGAGCTCTTAAGGTTTGGAAATGGGCTTGTGTTTTGCATTGGAACAATATACAATCTTTTTGGTTTCAAAAATGGCACCCTACTGAAGACATCTTTTTCAGATCAATACCATGTTTTCATTTCAGATCTCTATTCCAATCTTCCATCAGAACTGACCAGACTGCCTTGGATCTCATAAACATTCCTATTGCAAAAACTTCCTCAAAATCAATACTTCATTGCAAAAATGTCTTTCTAGACAGTCCTATTTTCTCTTGGATAATCCTAAAATGGCAGAAAAAGCTTTCTTTTATATTAACTGATAGATGAATATTTCAGCATTGGTAGCATGTTTTAGTAAATTTTTTCAGATACTTACCTGATGAAATGCTGTTTGAAGGGTTGAGTTCTTACTTCTGACTAAGTTATTTCTGGAAATAGAATGTCACCAAACTGGTGAGGCAAAAAAAAAAAAAAAGAAAAAAAAAGGCAGGACAATGTTGGAACCTAGGAATGCAATAGGACAAAAATTCTCCAAAATGAGAAACAGGATGAAAAATGTGGCACTGATCTGTAAAGCCAGGGTGAAGAATAAGACCAAAACCGTCCAGGTGGCTGCATTTAAAGCAAACACCAGATCACAATTCAGACTGGCATCCAACTGACTTGAAGGGAGAGGAGTTAAAGTACATATAAAGTAACTCAGGCAACAACTTTCTAGTGCAATTTTAGCTGAAACGAGCATGTGATTGCAAAAGCCAGTGACTGATAAATTAATTCTTGAGACAGCCAAAAACACTCAGAAAGACTTAAGGAATTCAACGTCAGACTTAGTAATGAAGCTGCTGGAGAAAGCAGAATAATGACGTTCAGCAACGTGGTTATATCCTGGTGTTTGTAGTGGCAGACTTTGACCAAGCATATCTATATACAGTAACAGAGAGGAACATTTCTTGTAATTTTTTATATCACCACCTACAGATGATGTTCTGTATCTTTATAACAAGATTCTCAAGCCCTTGCTGTTCTCTTTTTCATCCTCCCACTTCTTTTATTCAAGTAATAAGAGAGAGATAGGCTAAAAGATACGTGAAAAAGATCACAAACGTTTCAAGAATGCAAAAATTTAAAAGTACCTCCTGTGTATTTTTAAAATGTGATTGGCAGGTTATTCACCAATTAAACCTTGATTTCTAATGCCAAACTGCTGATATACAAGCTGCTGACAGAAGTGAAAATAAATTCCTAACACACATTCATTCCCCACCTCATCACAGAGTTCAGGATCTGATTGATACAGACACCTCCAGAGTGAGAAGTGCTTGTAGAGTCATAGAATCAAAGAGTGGTTTGGGTTGGAAAGGATCTTAAAGATCACCTTTCTTCAGACCCCTGTCATGGGTGGGGACATCTTCCTCTAGACCAGGTTGCTCAAAGCCCCATCCACACCTGGCTTGTTCATTTTCAGGCAGATGTTGTCAATGGATGTGTCTGCTTGGCCAGGCAGTCCTGTATGTCCAACCAACCTGGTCCCATGACTGTGCCCTCAGCCATCACCTAACTCCAAGCCACCATGAGAGACAGGTGACTGCCTGAGCTGTCTAAGGCAGCAAAGCAGAGCTGGGGAGGTGAGCTGGGGTGCTGGGGGCAGCTGGGCACTGGTGTGTGGGCAGCACAGAGGAGTGCATTTACTCTGTGGCACAGCCACTCCTCACTGCACACTTTCTATGCATGTCACTGATGACTCACCTCCTCCTTCCATTCCTCAACCACGCCAGCAGAGTGAATACAGCAAACTGGCGGAGAGGATTGAAGAAACACAAGAAAATTTTTTGTTGGAAGGCAGATCTTCAGCTATTCCAGGCCCTCAGCCTTTCACCAGTCAGAGCAAATGGTCAAATGAATAGTTGTTGCCCTCTCCAGCTTTGACACATTGTTTGTAGTCTTTTTTTCTTTGCTTTTGTTATTGGTTTAGGGTTTTGTTTGTTTGTTTCAGTTTCATTTTGTTCCTTTTTTTTTTTTTAACCTGCCCCTCTCTTCCTTCCATTAGTTTTGGCATGGCAGGTTGTATTGAGTTTAGATGGCTCAAGTCATGATACTCTCATAATAATTTCTTCCTTCTCCAGTTGAGGAAGAGGAGTGATAGAGTGGATAGTGAGTACCTGGTGGCCACCCAGAGACTATGCAACACATAGATGTAGTTTTTTTTATTGCTGAAGATCATTTGTTTGAAAGTGTTTCATTTTACATAAAGTCTAACTTAGGAAGTCTATTCTTCTTGTATCCTCATGGAGGTGAAATTTGCTAACTTAAAAAAAAAAAAAAGTGGAAAAATAGGTGAGAAACTTCACCTGTGTCCTAAAGAATTGCATGCCTTCAGAAACATGCCTTCCCAGCAATTTTAGTGGCTTACTCCCACCTCCTCAGCATCCCCAGCTCCCTGTGTTCACTACACTTAGTACAAGGAAAGCATATGTGCCTGAGCCAGCATGCAAATGCCACTCCTGAAGCCATTCTACACCTGGGACTGGCATCAGGCCACCAACAACTGTAGCACTGAGCATTGCAGCATATAAATTTCCCACTGGAACTTTCCCCTTATCTCTTGGGATGATAATTCACCTCCTCTGAAAATTTATTTCTTTCCTGTGGATCCTGGGGGACCTCTGGCTCTAGACTAGGTATATTTCCACAAAAAAATTTTAGACTCAAAGATGCTATGTTTTATGAGGTTAAACAGTTTTTCTGAAAAAATTTCAGTCCATGCAGAACAATGCTGTATTCTTTCCTCCCACTTGCTTCATTCCCTACAAAAAAAATAGAAACCAGTTGGGAAGAGTTTGATGTCTTTTTGTGAGAAAACCACTTGGGATCTTCCTACGAGCAGGAAGAGAAAGCGTGAGATTAAAGAAACTGTGCTGCCTTTCTCACCTCCTCTGTAATACGCAAGACTGGATTCATGTTGCCACCTACCAGTTCAATTTGGCACTGATGTAGTTTACAGATTTCCATTTTGTTAATTCTCTTTCTCTTACAAGCCCTGTGCTCTTGTATGCTTATGGGAGTCGAGCCTGGACAAGTCTCAAGCAGAGTAAAGTAATGTTAACACAAATATCATTAAAATTATCATCAAAATCAAAAACATTGTTATGTTTGCAGGTCAGGAGCCACGTTACTTTTCCATTCTTTCAAAGACTCATTTGTACTATTTTCTTCTTCCTGAGCTATGGAATCTGTGTAGCTGTACATTTGGGACTTCTCATTTGAGAATATTTGAGCAGGTCTTCCTTCATGCTTGGGACATCTGCTTAAGCTCTTTAAATTTAGAAAGAGAGTATCCTACCAGCAACAACTTTAGGTGGATTAAATAGTATTTATTAACAGCAGAACATCAGGAAAGTTCTTCTCTGTCACCAAGATGAATAGCACTAGAGAATTATGCTAAAATTTCAAGATGCATATGAAGTCTTGTTCATTTCAATCAATCAACTCTGGTCCCTGTTAACACTTCTTCCAGCTGATAAATTACTGCAGCTTTGGGACTACAGCAAAAGGTGTACCTATATTCTATTTTTAAATTATTTTAATTAATAAGTCTTCTGTGGTTGTTATACAACCACACTCCAAAGAATTTCCAGTTGGTCAGTTGGATGATACATCTGACTTTCAGAACTCTAAAATTTTTCAGATTAGTCATACTAGTATTTAGCTAGCCATCATAGTCAACTGAGATGCAAAAACTCAAAACAATGGCATGTTCCATACACAAAGAGGAGAGAGAGGGAATAAAAAAAGTAGCTGAAAATTTTAGATGTCTATTGTTCATATGCTAATGCATGATAGATATGAAGATTATTATGAATAGTACTATTCATTCTTGTTATCCCCACTAAGTATAGCATCATTATTTCCTTAACTTTCTCTAGAATAAATGTGAGGAAAAACTTTAATGAATTCTCCTTAAAAGTCAGTTTTGGTGGCAGCTACTGTTCAAAAAATCTAGTGGGTATTTTTTTTTCTCCAACATAATGACAACAAATTAAATGATTCATAGGAAAATGTCATGAATTTGTCTGTATTTCAGTCAGTTCTTTAAATACATATAGTTTAGAACATTTGCTCCTGCAGTTTATGAAACAAATACATATTGCCCTCTCTCTGGATCTTCTTTAAAAATTTACAAAACTCGATTAGATGGGCTTTGATCACAAATTTGGATGCCTGAGTACTTCACAGAAAAATTTGCTAGCTGAAATAGAAACTAATTTGCAATAATATTTTTAACATATTTTCTGAGACACAGAAAATAAAAATCCACATTTTGGTTTTGAAATCAGAACATACTTAAAATGACTAAATGACATTATCAAGATATATGATTGGATTATGAAGGCAAAAACAAAGCAGTGGTAGCACACTGCAATAATTCAAATCCCTGCTGAAGTATTTTTAACTTTACTGCAGTCTTACTTTTTCTGACAGATCTTACTTGTGCTTTCTCAATAATTAAAATAAGATGCAAGACAAAAAAGGGGTCATGGAAGTACCTGCACAATTTTTATGCATTGTCTAACCAGAGCCCCCAGGAAGAGGAAACATTCCTCTCTGTCTTAAGTTTGGTGTTACATCTCTACATAAATCTTGTAGATAATCACATATGGCACTATTCTGCAAGATGGCAGGTGCTCCAAGTGAGATGCTCTGTTTTCTGAATTTTGAGTGGGAGTTGAGAAGTGGTTTGGACTGTGTTGCACTATGATGAGAAGCTGAGCAAGAATTGTTTTGTTGGTTTATTTTTTTTTTATGTTTACAGTTCTGATTTATTTGAATAGGGAAAAAAAAGGAAAACAGACAGAAAGGGCTAATTAAACTCAAATTCCTGCAATTATTTGATCCCTTTGCAAGGAGACAATCAGTGTATCCCTCATAACTGATTCAGAGTGCTTAAACCCAGAAGGAATGGTTATGCTTAGGCTTCTTTAGAAATCCCCTTCTAGATGGGTCTTACAGAAGATCCAAAAACTTTAATGCAAAAAGTTCAGAACATTTTGTCCAGGTGAAAAGATGAAGTACTTTGGGGAGAATTAGCTCCAGCAAGAGACAGAAGAGAAAACCCCAAACTGTTAGCTAGGAAATATTTCCTCTTCTGTACTTTCCTAGTCTTTGATATCAAAGCAAGAATTGCAATTTGGGTAAGATGAAAACACATTCTTGATGTTCTGGTATCCCTGGCAAGAATGGGCCCCATCTCAGAGACAGTAGTCCAGGAGCCTGACTGACTAAACTTCCTGATGCTGCAGCAGGGAGCAGGTGCCAGCAGGCTGGAAAGCTTCATGGGAGAGTAATGCTTTCTTGTTCTCTCACCAAAAGGGAAATTATTGCTAACAAGATAACAGTTGTTGTTCTATTTAAATTATCCTGGTAAAATCATTTTTTCTGACACCTATTCCCTATACTACGTCTAAACAACACATGAGCAGGCACTGTGCCATCCAATAAGCTAAGCAAGACAGTTGTAAGTGCAGGCAGCTTGCAGATGATTCATTTTTGTGATTAGTGGTAATGAGCAGCGCTCTTTCTAGAAATGCAGTGATTTCTGTTGACCTTGTTTCATGAGCATTAATATGAGTTTGAAAATAAAAATCCTTATTCAAAGCTTGTTCTGTCAGCTGTGGCACTATGGCTGGTGAAAGACTTGCAAGGGATTTTATGGTGACTTTAACACACATTCTGCCATAAGTCAGACTCTGACCGTCAGTGGGGGATGTCAGATAAGCTCTGACTCACTGGGAAAGCTGATATGAATGTGGCAGCTTCGACATATTTTGGATGACAAGACTGTCTGACAGTTCAAATCCCTCAGCTGGTCTTATATAAGACAGAGCTGTAGCCCACCCTTCCTGTGTTAGGGCAAGCAGAATTGATGGCCGTGATCTCTTTCCCGCTGTTGCTCTAGGGATGCTGGGACAGACAGGGATCATCTTTCATACAGGGCAGGGAAAAGGCATGGGACCAAACAGGCATGCTTCAAGCACTCACACAAGTCTAATTATAATTTACTTAATAAAGTCTGCCTCTGACTCAAAAATCCCTGAAAAGCATTTTCTTGGCTTTACCAATTCTCAGGTCTCTCTTTGCTGACTTCATTTTGCCTTTACTATGAAAATGATGAGGAGAAATATGCCCACAAAGAATGAAAACTGATTTATTTACTCAAATCTCTTGTTTAGTGAAAGTAAACCTCCTAGCAGGCTGCCTTCATCCTTTTAAATGTGCATGTTTTAGTAATGTTCTTATTCTTTAAGAAAATGACAACTAATTAATTTCTCCACCCATTTGCCTAATTATGACAGCTATCACTTGTAATACAACAGACTTCTTTTAGAAGGTCATCTGGAAAAATAAATCATCCCCTCGCCACTAACACCAAAATTCCCACCAAAAGATCCTGCAGTAGCTAGCAAGGACATTTCAAAGATATAATACTTACAACATGAAAAATTCACAATAAATAATACTTTTAGTAGTCAACACATGATTAGAAGGGCTCCCTGAGCCTGAAATACAGAATAATAGAAGGTGACTGTTCAATAGAGATGCAGCTAAAATATTCCTAAATTATGTAAAATTTTAAAGCATTTTATCACATTCTTTTTGATCTTGATTTTGCACAAATCCAGATTTAATGGAAAATCTGTTTTTTACCCTAAACTAGTAATTTACAGAGGAGTTCTGAATCAATGAAAATTAAATTCTAATATTCTTTTAAATAGTATGTGATGAAGGGTTTGCCTTTTCAGCTTTGATGATAGGGTTTCGTGGGCTCCATATAAAAGGTTTTAACTGAAATTTGGAACATAGGAGCAAGACTGGGGTATAATTTTTTGCACCGCATGGGGCCATTCAAAGTTTTGATGTCTGTGCAAGGTACAATGATTATGAAAAATGTCAAGCCTCCACTATTATATGGAAAATTACATGTACTCAGAGGGGAATTCCCTCTGTTTTCTCTCTTTTGTTCCCAACTTCTTAAAAAATTGAAAGCCAGGGACAAAAATCTCCATACCTATTGGAAAACAAAAATGTGAGAGCAGAAGCTGGCAAGCTTAGTTTTTTGGGTGCCATGCTAATTTAGGCAGGCATTCTAAGGGTGCAGATAATGAAATTTTTTTGTTTGAGAAATGCAAATTTCACAAGAACTCCCACAGAAGTCAGATGCTGTACAAGAAAACTTGTCAGCAGAACTTGTATAGAGTACCCAACAAACCTCATGGAACCAAGAGGCCTAATCACAATACAGCAAATATTTGAATCATGATGAAACAGAAATGTGCCATGTCTCCTTATCATAAAATGTTGCAAATATTTTCATTTAATTTGAAAAGGCAACAAGAATTCATAAAGTCTTCAGATGAATTGATGCCTTGTTTAAAAATATGTTAATCTCAGAGGAAATTTGTGTTCATAGGAAATGTGAGGTGTGCATGTTTAAAGGAATGGTTGGTATGGCATTCAAAATTGGAGGCATGCAGACAAGGAAGAAGGGCAGAAAGAGGAAATTCCTTATAAGAAGATAGAATAAGGTAAGTAAAACTCTTAAGATATCTGCTGGAGAGGACAGGAGCTGACTCAAGCTAAGGGTACTCTCATGGCCATGTAGGTTTTGCAGCATTAGGTGCATTACTATAGAAAACTCTGTTTAAAGATAGAAATAAAACTGAATTGAAACAAACAGTAAAGGCATCTTTATGCATTAAGCAAATGTTCGAATCTGCCTCACTAGGATGACCCCACTCTGGGGAAACAGGCTATTTGAGAAGAAGGAAATGATGCCAAATATATCTTACTTCTGTGAAGTGCAGTTTGTGTGGACTTCTTGTTATCACCAAACTGGAATAAAAATGAAGAACCACCTAAAGCAGCTGCAGACTGTCAGCAAGCCAGTGGCAAACAGAGAGTACACAGTGTCAGCAGGACCTATGCACCAAAGCCATTAGCAGCTGAGCACAGGAATCCTGGTGTGACTTCTATAGAAAAAACTGATACTAGTGACCCTAAGGTGGGTTTGTGTAGATCTGGAAGCAGACTATGCTAAGGGGGCAACAACTCAGCAGCTGGACTCCTCTGACTACACAGCTAAATAAAATAGAGTGTGGGAGAAGCATCTTTATTCATCCCTACTGCTTGACTGAGTGCACACTGTTGCCTTAGTGTTGGGTGTCACTCAGAGGAGTAGCTTAGACTAAAACTAGCACAATGAAGCAATCCCTGGGTCTGGTTTAAGGGCCAATGGGTGCCACAGACCATTGCAAATGCAGTGTAGACAAGACATATTTGCATCCCTCCACAGTCCTCCAGCACAACCCAAATACCTCCAGTTTCATGTTATGAAAACAATCCCCATAAACCAGTCTGACAGGCTGGACGTTGCTTCAGCATTATTTCAGAGACTGAATTTTAAAAAAACCAAACTAAAACATATACACAGACAACAAGCATTGCATCATAGGATCATAGTGCCACAGGAGCATCATACAGAGGCAGTGAGGAGACTCAGAACCACTGCAGTGGAGTGTGGATGCAGGCAGTTTGTGCCACTTCATTGAAGGCCACCTCTGGCACTGCTTTTTAAGCAGTCTTTTAGAGACAGTAGTGAACTCTTTTTGGCAGTTTGTGCCACTTCATTGAAGGCCACCTCTGGCACTGCTTTTTAAGCAGTCTTTTAGAGACAGTAGTGAACTCTTTTTGGTAGCCACTCACAGCACAGGACCATCCTGTTCCTGCCACTGATCTGGCCTGGGATGTGGGTGGTCTGCTCTCTGCTCTCTGACAGCTCCACAAAAGGATGGGTTACTCTCTTCTACAACTCTGCCAAAGCTGTGTTAATTTAAAGCCATTTGTTTAACTCATTGCTTGAGACTGGAAAAGGCTCCTTCACTACTGACAGTCACGCAGTTTTCTGTGGAGAACCTTAAGCCCAAGAATCCTAAAGATTGACTGCAGGCTTCGTTGCTGTCACATTCTTGGCAGATATCATACAGCAGCCATCAGCTGACCCTTGGAGAAGGGGTAGTAGAAAACTTGAGGTGAGCTTGGAAAAGACTTATTTTGAGGGACATACTAGTTTGGGATTTATAGGATATAGTGGGTAAAATATTAATATAAAGATACACGAAGAATATATGGCATCAGTTACCAGACAAGAACTCCTATTAATCAGCAGGAAGGAGGCAGTACTTTAGTGCAATTGCCTGTCACCTCTGAGTTGATCTAAGGAAATTAACCTGTAGACCATATGCTCTTCCCAGTCATACACACCAAAAATGTATCATGTATTCTGCATGGTCAATGTTTTTAAAAGCTTCTGCTCAGTAGACACCCAAGACTAAAGTAATAGAGAATATATTACCAGTTGTGCAATCAAATTTACTGCACTGGGGTCAGCTCACTTTCCCAGTAAAATCCCTTCCATATGTTACAGGAAATAAAAATGGTATCATATGCCAAGTATTTCACAACTTCCTAGCTGGAGAACACCAAAACCCAAAACCATAAATATTGAGGTGGATATTTACAGAGGGTGCTTTTTTCATATTGCAGCTCTGTCTTCTGGCAGCAGGCATGTACACTCAGTGGACAAACAGGATAATGTACATCAGGGAAATCCTATCTTGCCATAACTGTATATATTCGTAATTCACTAAACTGAATATATCCATAATTCACTAAACTAAACTAGTTCTCACTACAAGCATAGTAAACCAAATCACATCAGTGGCTGTGACAGAAACATAAGGGATTAAATATGGGACAAAAATAATCTCTTAAACTACTGTTTAAGCATATATTTAAGCATTTAGCATATATATTAGACCAGCACACCTTAAAATAATCTGAAAAACACTGTATCCATTCACACTTTAAAGACTGAAAACACAATAAAGGCAATCTCTAAATTTATGGTTTGTTAGGAATAGTCTCCATAGGCTCTTCATTTCATTTCAGATGTGGTGTTTTAACATCTCAAAAAAGCTTGATAACAAGGTCAGTGAGCTGATCAATGCCCCTTCTTCTCCACTTCCACCTACCCAAAGAGTATTTGGAGAGCTATTTTTCTTATGCTACAGAATTTTGATCCGAAATATGTAACATCCTATAGCTACATCAGGGCATCCTGGAAAGAGAGGAGGGTCATGAGGAGATATGTGTCTTTCCTGATTCCATTATCTGATGTCTTCAAGGTTTATCAGTATGGAATATTTTATATGCAAGAAAGAAATACACTTGCCACAGTCCACCTGTTAACCTTGCCCACTGTAGCACCTCAGAGTCCAAAGGAATGGATGGCTCCTGCTCTACACACCTTAGCACTGTGAAATGAGGCTGGAGCACATGGGGCTTCAGGCACTGCACTGCAGCTTTAGACCACCATTGAGACAGCTGTACTCCATCTGATTCAGCAGCCCTGGTGGCCTGTAAACTGACCCACAGTCGAAAAACCTCCCTAAATTCTGCCAGTGACACCAGGCTGAAAGTCAGCTATTGATCTGCTGTTTCTTCTCTCATCATTCCCTGCAACAGGAAGGATAGAGGAGAGCATTGCTTGTTCTCCTGATCCCTTAAGCATCCCTGCAGCTGACACCTGAGTGTCAGCAAGCTGGCCCTGGAGCTCTCCCAGGGCAGCTGTGTCATTCAGGGAGCACGCAGAGCTCAGAGAGGCCATGGCTTTCTCTGGGGTGGATGCCATTGCTCTCTGGCTGAGCTGGCAGGGCTGCAGCATCCTTCCTGCACACTCTTCCACGTGAACTGCTGCCCAAGCTGCCACACCATGCCCTTGTTGGCAGCACTACTTGTCACCAGCACTCCCTAAGGACTTCTTTTATACATTGTGGAGCCTTGGCTCCTAATGCTCCTGACCCCAGAAATGTCTCATCAGCATGAGCTGCAGGGTCCTGGCAGTAGCACACATATATAAGTTTAGGTAGTTTGGGCATATTCAGGTTTAGAATGTTATTTGACTAATGTGTGTGTTTTGTTGCAGTGATAGTTTGAACCAATTACACTGAAGCTGTTTTAAACTGCAATCAAAATACTATCTAAAGCTTTAGTTTCTACTTTTTCTCCTCCTGAGGGAGGCATTAGAGAGAGCTGCAGTTACATTTCTTTATTTTGAAGAAAAATTGTGTATCCTTTGAACACAAGAAAGCAGGAAGAGATTCTTTCAAGACTCTGCCTTGTTCTCCTTCCATGACTTCTTTCATGGTCTACAAAGGGGTGACAATGTGCCATAGCATGAGAGTAGCAAAGAACAAGATGAAGGACTTTCTTTTGGTTTGCTGCTGTACAGTCAATGGGAGGAGCATCACAAACAGGGCTCACATAGCACATTGCCTGCAGCAACATTCAACTCCCTAAGTATGTACAAGTGAAGAAGTAACTCCCTGGTAAAGAAGAGAAAGTGGTAGTGATTTATGTCTTTCTTACTTCATGTGCTTCCACTGAGAAAATATTTGTTCTCATCACATAATTTTTTTCCTCTTCTGCTGAAAGCTATTAAGAAACTAGAGCTGGAGGCGAGCTGAAAGAATCAATCTGAATAATGTTTTGGTGAAGAGACATCAAGGATTAGTTAAAAACAGAATTAAACATTTCTGAGTTGCAGTGGCAACATTTTTTAATTATTTGTGTCCATTGGCTGAGTCCATGACTGTGTTCACTTAGCATGCCCTAGACCCAGGTAAAAATGGGACTTCCTAAAACTGTGCTACCATAGTTTAGTCATTAGTGAATCAGTTGAAGACCACTCACACTAATTGATTGCAGTAACTTAGCTCTCATCTTAACAAGGTACCATCGAAACCTGAATATGCTTTTATGTGTGACAACACTCACATGCTCTGGAAGGATATTAATGCATCAACCTACTCAGTTTGAGACTGGTTATGGTTTAACTTAGATACTGAAGCTAGCTGAGTCTCAGGAATCCATGAGATCCTTCCTATCAGAAACTGCTTTCCTCACCTCACTGATATTGGAAATGGCCTTATTTAGGAAGTGTTAGGTCAGTAAGGCTCAACTCCTTTGCTGGCAGACAACATTAAAATTAAGACAATTTCTTTAAAGCCCTGTAGCTCTTAAAATAGTGTGGCATCAGCATCTTCTACCCAGGCTGCTTTGGGGACCCCACTTATAGATCAGCATGGAAGAGGAAGTGTAACTCTCCTCTTAGTACAGATGGGGAGCAGTACAGCCATGTTCTCCAGCTCAGTCCTTTAAGTGTCATTTAAGGACAGAACTGAGGAAGAGGCTCCCTTTGTCATTACTTTTACACATGAAAAACCCTTTAGGACCTCTGAGGCTGTGCAGTGGGGTTACTGTTACAAGCCATCACATATTTCTGGATTCTCTTTGCTAATTTTTTATATAAGAAATATTTCAGATAATTGTAAAACGTTTACCAAACCTGTGCACTTTCTCATAGACTATTCAATGTAGAAAACATGCATACTAAAGTAGTAATAGCCACATGCTTTAACCTTGATGTCATTGAGATGAGATTGAGATGAGATGTCAAAAGGCAGAATCAAAAGCAGAAATTTTATTAAGTGTCTCTCAAGAGTACATGTGCTCATCAAGCAACAGAAAGTTTCTTGCATTACCACTGCCTCAATTCAAATGGCCTGGGATGAAAATAGTCCTGTAGGTGTAATAAAGACCTCTATGTACCCTGTACAAATTATTATAGCTGCAAATAGATGGTGGAGGAAATGGAGAAGAACTATTCCTTTAATAGTGTGTCCGTGGCCCCCTGTGATTTAGGACACATAATTGTTCTGCATGGAGGAGAAACATAGAAGTATTAATGTCTTCTCCTCATTTAATTATTCTGCTCTTCTCATATTACTGCAATTCAACACTTAATTTATACTGAAAGCTAATATCTTAGTACAGGAATTCAATATCTGTTCTTTTTGCCCTGGAAACTATATTAAAAAAAAACACCAAAAAAACCCACCAAAAACATGAGACTGAACATATCTGCAGAAATACAAAAAAAAAAAAAAAAAAAAAAAAGGAAAAGAGAATAAGTGAGTGTTTTAAAATAGTTTCAAAATTCAATTTTGTATTCTTTCTGTGTTAAATACCATTTGAGAAAGAGAAAAAAATTAATTCACTGGTGCTCATGATCCTGAGGTAAATATAAGATTTGGAGAGAAAAAGATAGTGATAAAGGGTATCATGCAAGTAATTCGGAATAGTCACTGAAGGCAATTCTTAGAAGTATATTGTTTTGTGGTCAAGAAATCACACACTATTAATTATAGACAGTAATACTAGTAGAGAATCATTATCCTGATTGGGTGGCACAGTCACACAGCCAGAGAGCTAATTGATCTTATTTATATCTGCAATTAAATGTAACAAAATTGTGCTACCATTATTGGTAAGGACAAAAGCAAAGGCAAGCTTTAGATGTCAAGTTCCAGTAACCAAATTTCCTCTTGAAATCAGTGGAAGTGTGGCCTAAGTTCCAGTGTCACATTTTGGCTCCAAATTCAACTTAGCTTAATGAGCTTTACTGGGTAGTGTGTCTTAGGGAGCTAAGTCACTGTGAAGATATAATGTTTACTGACTGGGAGAACTCTGCACGTGTGATGCCTTCATCACCTGGAACCTTGCATAGATATTTTTAATAGCAGTTTTATAAAGTATCTATCATATGTATGAATAGCCAGAAGTACTAGGGATTAACTTCTCTTATCCACAAGGGAGGCAGTTTGCATTTGCTGCAACCCCAAAGTGTGAAGTAGGAGATTGAAGGTGAGAACAAAAACATCCTAATCCTTGATCTCAAGGATATTGCTGCACAATATCACTAATGTTCTGAAATGTGCATCTAAACTTAAATAGCCAAAGCTATATATTTACAGATTTTTAGATATACTGTGAACATCATGGTGTACCTTTATTTAGGAACAGGGGGAAAACATCTGTGTAAATATTTAAGTAGTAATACAATTATGTTTTTCCCCAGGGACCAAAAATTCAGATTTTAGGATTTGAAATTTCAGCAAATGTATTCTCGTTGTGATTGAAACTCGTAATGAAAAAAAGCAATTTTCTTGTTTTATTTTGGTTTGGTTTTTTATTTTAGTCAGAGCTGTATAATTAATCAAAAACATACAGAATTGTGAAGGTTTTATCCTGTAATTGTTTCAGGACTTGCTAAAACTTCCTATCTGTTAAAAAGATTACTACTATTGATAACTCAGGAATAAGCTGCATATATCTTTTATCAGGCAAAAAGCCATTATATGATTTAAAGGAATTAAGATATATAGAGAGGAGATTAGAGTCCTTCACAGGCCTTTTCTGCTAAAGGAAGTTGACTAAGATGCTCCATACAAGCTCACAGAACTCTACACTTAACAGTGGAGTTCTGCTGTACAGTAAGTGAAATAAATCTAAATTTTCTCTTCACACTTTCTCTTCCTCCCCATTTAAATACATGTATTCCTTTCTGCTTTGCAGGAACATACATTTTGCACTGGAAAGGTTTGTATGCTCCAGATATAAGATTTGTTTTATGCAAAACACAATTACAGCTGGCACTCATCACCTCTGTGCTCTGCTGCTCTTGTCCACACTGAGCAGGGGCCTGAGTATGCCAGGAAGAATGGTGCTTTATTTGCTGGAATCTAAGTCACAACCCAGCATGAGCAGCAACTGTTCAGTGAGCAATTAGCTTCTCTTCCAGTTCTTTAGTTTTAAAAGGCCTTTGGGATTGTCAGAACCATTGAGCAAAACAAACAGGAAGTATTTTAAAGAAGGAATCTGTAGCTTCTTAATCTGAATCAGACACAGACCCTTGCAGCTCTGGGAAGTTCTTTATTAACTATCCCCTTCTGGCTCCCTTAGGCAACATGCTCGACTTAGCTTCTTGATGTTTCATGAAGCTGAATGGATTGCTGATTAGTATTGCATGACTTTTACTTCCCATTTTATTTCTATGTCTAGCTTTGACACTGCTCACACCCCTCCTTTGCAATCCACACCCCCTCAAAAAATGTTCTGACTGAAGCCATAAGGCAACAATCTCATTCTCAAGCAAGTTTCAGCATCTCCTTATGGCTCTTGGAGAACTTCACATTTCTTGCCAGGCCTAAGTATGGATGGGAGTGTGAGAGTAGGTGTATGGGTCTTTTCAGCCAACCCTGCCAGCAGGAAAAGCTGAGTTAGTCAGAGGTGCAGAGGAATTGCATGTGATAGGGAGGGCTGAGACAACAAGTTGTGTGCAGAGGTTGGGTGTACTATCAAGAATCCAAAAGCAAGATAGGAAATTATTTTTATACATATTGTTCCAAGCCTCCAAAACTTGCACAAAAAGCCTGAACAGAGTACATGAAGAAAGTGCAGAGTTTTTAGGAATCTGTTCCTAAAGATTCCCATTTCATCTCCTTCATGAAGAGGACTGGCTAAATTTGCAGGCTGTTTTCTTGATAGATTAGTTTAGCATGTGTTGATTGATTTCAAAAGATTCANATAAAAGAGAGAGACCAGAAAAAAGAACCAAGACAAATACTAAATTCAGGACTGAATCATGGTGGCACAGTACAGCTCTTCTTGCTTAAATGGTGGGGACCTGCCTTACTTTAGAATGGACACCATCCCAACTGTAAATTCCCCAAAGGGACCTTTTCTATGATACACTTCTGCTCTTAAAAGAAGCTGTTCTGAACTATAGTCTATAGTANTATAGTATTACTTCTCAGGTCCTCTCTTCTCACAAGAGAACATGTAAGCTGGGCATGTTTTTTTTTGCAACTAAAGATTTATGATCCACGTGCACTGTGGGAAGCACTTACACTGTTGTCTGTCATTTTAAATTAAGCCCAGTTTGCATTTATCATTTCTGCTAGGTTCCTTCCTCAACTGTCACATTAAATATGTTACAGAAAAATCCTGTTTTTAAATGGAAGTCAAGCAGGAATATTAGCATTGCTTACAAAAAAATGAACTCTAACAATAAACAAAAACTTGCTGTCAGTTTGCTATGCCTTTCACCCTCTTAATATTAGCCAGAAAAATTACATTGGCCAAGAGATGTTAAAGATGTCAGCTTGCAGAAAGCAAGAAGGAATCACTTACATATATCTTTTCATAACCCAAGCCATTTAATTTGCATACTCACAGTTGAAATGGGTCATAAATCCTTTTTAAATGGGGGATACTCTGTTCAATTGGTTTAAAAGTAATTTATTTGCATATTTTATTACTTCTGTATTTATGACACTATTAAGATCACAGTGAATGTATAAATCTTCAAATACCTGCTGTAACAACCAAATCTTGCAAGTCTCTTTTTAAAGCAAAAACTTTCAAAGGGTGACACCTTATCGCTTTTCTATATTCACAAACAAATATAAAAGAAAGGCTTTAGGACCTTCATATCCACTTAATAAAAAAAGAAATTTTCTGGGTCCAAACCGATCTTTGCCTCGCTTTCATTTCTGATATGCAGAGCACTCCATTTCCTCTTTGCATACTCCCAGTCCTCTCTACTTTCAGCTCTGCAACTGGAGTTGGCACCAGCATTCCTCACCTTCCCCAGCTATAAAATGGACAATATATTCCCCTGACACTGGCCAGGCACCTCTCCAAAATGAAGAACTCAAATTATTTCAAGTATATATAATATGTAGCAGCATTTTTAGAATGAGGTAATAATATTCTCACTACAATAAATGTCATAAACTAATAGACACAGTTAAACATGATAACACAGCAAATCGTGCATTGTATTCTATATATATATATATATCTCCTATGTCCAGTACAAGGTTTTTGGAAAACACTCTCATCTGACTCTCTTTGAAGCTAAAAGCATATTGAGTCTTGTTATCATTACGGAAATTAAAATGCAGCATAGGTTTCTATTAATGTAAAAATAATCAGAAGTAGGGAACAGTCAGTTTATAGGGAAGGGACACAAGGACTTAACATTTACTGTTTTGTTCAGAGGTTCAGTATCTTAGCATAAAGGAATGCAAATGTTTCATTTGGTTGAAGTTTTTGTTTTGTTTTGGGGAAGTGGTTGGGTTTTTTCTGTCTTTTGGGTTTTGTTTTTGTTTTTGTTTTTGGAGAAAAGAAATGGGAGCAAGATGTGGTAAGGAAGTAATGACTATCATGATTAAAAAAAAATGTCAGAAGTCAGTGAGAAGGGAACAACATACTAATTTGCAGCACCTTTCAGCCAACAGAGCTTGTCCAAAACCACCTCCCACAACAAGCAGATAAAGTTCCTGCCCTTCCCAGAACAGGACTGGAACTCCTTGTGCAAACCTCTGTCAGAGTGTGTCTTCATATGTAAATCAAACAATAAAATTCCTATTATTCATATTGCCAAAGACAGTAGTACCTAAAGAGTAATAGTTCAAGAGATCCTCCTGTGCCTCTCACAAGCA
>VZTT01002701.1:8331-31189 GCA_013400855.1 Buphagus erythrorhynchus
AATAAATTTAATAAGAAAATGTCTACTTCTCCGCCCAAAAATGCAGGGGGATCAGTAGCCTGTGAAGTGCATCTACACCAATGCACACACCATGGGCAACAAGCAGAAAGAAATGGAAACCATGGCCTAGCAAGGAAAACTATGACATTGCCATCACAGAAATGCAGGATGACTCGCACAACTGGCGTGCTGTAATGGACATCTACAAGTTCTTGAGAAGGGATAGGCAGGAGTGAGAGGTAGTGGGGTAGTCCTGTATGTTATTGAGAGTCTTGATTTTCTGGAGCTTTACCATGATGACCATAGGGTTGAGCATTTATGGGTAAGAACCAGGGGGAAGGCCAACAAGGCAGTTATCCTGGTGGGAGTCTGTTACAGGCACATGAAATACTCTATAAAAAGCTGGGAGAAGCTAGCCCTTGTTCTTGTGGGGGATTTCAACTTACCAGATGTCTGCTGGAAGTACAACACAGAGAGAGGAAGCAATGCAGGTTATTCCTGGAGTCTGTGGGAAAGACTTTCCCGACACAGCTAGTGATGGAGCCAACTAGGGAAGGTGTGCCCCTGGACCAGCTGTTTGTGAGCAGAGAAGGACTGGTGGGTGGTGTGGTGGTTGGAGACTGTCCTGGGCACAGCTGTCATGCAGTGACAGTTCAGAGGGCAGACTTTCATCCGTTTTAGAAGCCCAGCCAAAAGAGTCCTTGGGACTGAGTCATAAAGGGCAGAGGAGTCCAGGAGCGCTGGATGTGTTTTGAGAAGGAAGTCTTAAAGATGAAGGAGCAGGCTGTCCCCATATGTCGAAAAATGAGACAGTGGAGAACGGAAATTATTGGATGACTGAATGGAAAGATCCGGGTGGAACCTGGGAAGAAAAGGAGAGCTTGTGGCCTTTGGGAGAAGAGGAAGGAAACTTAAGAGGACTACAATTGGGTACCATGAAGTTATGCAGGGGGAAAAGAGCCAAAGCCCAACTAGAATGTAGACAGGCTAGTGCCATAAAAGACAACAAAAAATATATTTTCAAATACATTAGCAGCAGAAGAAAGGGTCAAGGAGAATCTCTATCATTTACTGGATACAGAGGGAAATACAAGCTCTCCGGGGAAGTGGTTTGAGGTACGCCCCAGGAGGTATTTGAAAGACATGGTGCTTAGGGACATGGCTTATAGTGATGAACTTGAGAGTGCTGGGTTAATGGTTGAACCTGATGATCTTAAAGCTATTTTCAAATCTAAATGATTCTCTAATTCTATTTCATGTTTAAGACATATAAACATTAGCTAATTAGTTGTCGACAAATTGCTTGCAAGTTGGTGACGGCAGAATGAGAACTGAGGTCACATGCCTTCCCTAGGGCCGTAAAGACATTCAGTGCCTAATACAAAGTAGTTTCTGGTTTCCTTGGTGTAGCCTCTTGCACGCAGAGAGGCTGTTTTCAGTTGTGCAAAGACTGCAATAACACAAGGTCGAGCCAAGGAATATAAAATCAGAGTAAAGCTGGAGACGTTTCCTCTGCTACACTCTCCCAACTTTCAGTAATCAATATCACTACGGAGGCTTGCTGAGCCACAGTTTGCATCCAAACCATCATATTTTACAGCTTATGATGAATCCATCCGCTACAAATGTAGAATATTTTTTAAACTCATGTAAACCTTTTCAATTTCCTGTTGCAGTGAGCTCTACAAGGTAATTATATGCTGCATGGAAGCTATTTGATTTTGCTGTCTGTAAATGTTCTGCTTGTATTCCACAATATCCATTTTCCTCACTGTGATGTGACTTTCATCCTGTCCCTGTGCAGAGGGTAAGAGATTTTGGAGAGTGTGGCTCAGAGTACCTGGCTGAGCATGGGCACGTGGTGACCATCCTTTTGCCTCTTCTCCTGTGCCAAATTATGTGTGACTGGAGTGATTGGCCTTTTTACATGACATTCCTTGGCTATAGGAAAGCAAAGGAATATTCTTTTAAGTTCAACCCAACCATTTCTTGGCCAGCTTTCTTTTGGCAGAAAAAGAAGGTGTCAGTGGCACTTTTTCTGACTTCCTGGAAAGAGGCTGAAGTGAAGTTATATTCAGTGAAGTGTGTGAACTTCCCCATACCCTCTGTGTTGCTAACATGCTGTCCCATTTTCAGCCTAGGAATTGAAAAGCATTTAATTCTTAAAACCACCAGCCAGTTATTTCAGTTAGTTTTAGTTAAACCTCCTAAACACGCTTACTCCTTCTAATTAAAAAAGAGAAACTTAAAGTCACATGTAAAGTATTTTTTAATACACAGCCAGTTGTATTTTAAATGATGGAGTGCAATAGTATATAAGGTGAGAATTAATATCTGTTGAGATCTGAGTGGTTTTTATTGTTTCTTTTTAATACCAAGCTGAGGGGGAAGGGTGTGTGTTTGGTATTGTGTTTGAATGCTGGACTGGTTTCTTAGCTTTCACAAGAGAAAGAAGCAGGGAGGAGGCTGCATTCTCTCTTAAACCCACCACAACTGTGGTGCTTCTTGCAGAGCTGGTGCAGATCTTTGTGCAGTAATGGGTCCGTCCCTCTGGCACGAGAGGGACGCTGCAAGTGCAGCAGCATCCACTCTGCAGTACCACATCTTCCCAGGTCTGCCAGTATTGCTCAGAAATGCTTAAAAGCCCTAAATGCAAATTTTCATGGTCTTTCCATGTTCACTTCTTAGGTGGAATTCTCTTTTGTCTGAGGATGACACTTTTCCTGATTCCTTTTGGTTGTTCACTGGAGACCTTCCTGCATGTCTTTGTACAGCAGCCATCTGCAATAGCATGTCTATGCAGCTCACTCATGTTCTTCAGGATAGAAGATTTCCCTTTCTCTCCTCCTTACAGAAATAGGAGGGGAGGCGCCAGGTGCTTCATCTCTTTCCTCTGCTGGGCAGCTAGCCAGCAGTTTGTGGAGAATGTGTCACCTTTTGCAAAGATCTAACAGTGGGAAACAGAGGGAAAAATGTCATCGAGAGACCTTTCAAGTGCTTTTGGACCACCACTGGACTAACAGACAAGGATCTCAAATAAATTCTACAGGAATAAAATGCTTCCTGAAAGCTCATGAAACCTTTAATAGAAAATAAGAAAAAAAAAATATATTGGGAACATGCTCTCAAAGGCTGCATACCTGTAGTATTTTATAAGTGATAGGTCAAAACGCTAACAGAAAGTTTAACACCTTCTAATAAATCTTGTGGCTTTTTAGAGTAATTCCTCTTGAACTCCTAACATTTCTGTAGGTCCTGGATGTAGAATACCTGTTTCATAGGACTGCTCTGCTACAGCCTGTCTTGCTTTGTAGCGTTTTTTTTTTTATGGTGCACTGATTATGCATGGTGCTGTCTCCTGGCATCTCCCCCAGTAACTTTTTTCCCCACCTCAGAAACTAAATCCTGCCTTAAGTCAATGATTCTCAATGAGATAATTGATCATCTTCTAGGATAGAGTTTGGCCTGCGGAGATACTGCTTTTTCAAGTTCAGCTGGGTGGGGCAGCTTGGGTGTTAGCACGGAATGGCTCCACACCCACCAGAAATACCCTCAAAGGCCCTGGAATGTTGGCTGTGTTTGTGCAACTCCTTGTGCTCAAGATGCACCACACAGGGCCACCCTGGCAGAAGCCAGGAAGATAAACAAAACAGCTAACTCCTGCTTTGGCTTGGGAAGCCAAGATGCTTCAGCAGCTTCTGTTTCCTCGCTGAGGACTTGGGAATTAATTAAGGATCCTTGAGTTCCCCTCCTGCGTCGCACAGGTAACATTGCAGGGATCCTGCAATATTCCTGTGATGCTGGAGATCACGAGAGCAGTGAGGGGTCTGTATGAGGGGTCTGGAACTGCCAGGTACTGGTCACCTCTGGTGGCAGCACGGGGAGTCAGGTGGAGTTAGGATTGTCCAAGATCCCCATTTTTGAGGTTGTGACTCTCTCTGCACTGGGAGCTGGAGTCGATTGATGAACCACCTGTCCTCCTTCTGAGCCCAAAATGGAGCTGGGCAGCTCAGTGTGTGGAGAGTGGTGGGGTGTGTGGGCACTGTTCCTCTCCTCTCCAGCATCTCAGGAATAGCAAAATCGTGTTGTAGTCATATGCTGTGAAGTAAACCCTATGTTTCACTTTCTTGGCATGAAACGTTGAAATAAGTTGTTTATACAGGTATGGTGCTGAACAATCTCTGGTTTATTCTAGTGGAAATAAAGCAGGCCTGCACTGTTTTAGCTTTTGTGACCCACCACTGACTAATTCTTGCTGCTGTTTCTCTCCTTGCAGTACAGAAAGGGGTTGGGATTTTTCTAGTGCCAAACCATGCAATTCAGGCAGACTTTCTGTCTGTCACAACGGCAGTCTTTTTCTTGTGCCCAAACGGTGTTTGACATGACCAAACTTCATTTCTATATTGAAGTTTTAATGAAGTGGCCTCTTTGAAGGCAACTATTTAGAGTCTTTCCAAAGATTGTATCTCTGCAGAGAGTGGCCAGGCACTCCTGGAGTCTGCCAGCCCTTCATTTCCAGCACAACATTTGGGGGAAGCTGTTGCAGAGCTGTTCAAGGACAAGCAGCCAGGAGGCTGTTCACTACACTGAAGTATTCAAAGCTTCACTAGTGATGGTATTTTATCTCTTTTATGCAGTAGTACAGCAGAGCTAAGAAAAGACTGCATAACTGAGTGTCAGGTGAAGCTTCTTTGCCTTCGTTTCTTTTGGATACAAATTAAGCAGTGTAAATTTGTCGTCTCAGAGTGATAAAGGACCTGCGATATTTTAAATTCACAGCTTGAAGAATTTTAACAGAAAGCAGATACTTCAGCAGCATCATCTCTGAAAGAGTTTTTCACATTGACTTCCCTCATTTTGTTCTTTTTTGCACTTAGTTATTAGTGATCATTTACAGGTTTGAATCTGCTTCTACGGGAGCAAGAAGCAGTATTGAACACCTCCTTCTGCTTCTTTTTCTGGTTCATTTAAGTACTATTTCTTCAGTCAATTAAAGTATATGATGTTTTCTGTAGTCAGCCGTGCCCCCCAAGCCTCAGTCACTTTCCTTGCCAGGACTGTGAGGAAGGTAGAGAAACGTGGCAGAACAGGGCTGTGATGTTTGGTCTAGTACAGTTGTGTGTTGAGCATGAGGTCTACACACTTGAGCTAATCCTGCTCCTCACGTGTTTGCTGTGCAGAGCTGTGGCCTCTGACCCTCTCCAGGACTCTTGTTCAAGTGCAGCTTGATCTCCGGCCTCTGCATTTGTTATTAGCATCTCTTTTGCAGCCCAGAAACTCCAGGCTCAACCCAGATCCTGGATCTACGAGTTTCAGTAAAGCAAACAAGCCAAAAGGAATAATGCATTTCTTCCTGGATAATAATAATTTTCCCAGCTTGCACAAGAAGAAAATACAGGATTTACTGAATAATGTCCAAAAGCAGCATTCCTAAAATGTTTAAAAGGTAGAACTACCTTACACATGAAAAATATATTTTGCCGTTCGCTATTTTTTCTTCAAGTTTTGTCATTTATAACAAAGTAATTCATCAAACAAAAGAACATTTTAATTATTGACTTGATGTGTTTATTTCTAATAACTGCATTCAGGGCTTCAGAACTGTAGTGCTCGTTCTCTCATTCTGTGCTTTTATTCACAAGATGAAATTAGAAAGAAAGCTGTCTCTGAAGCTTTTTGTTTTGGTTCTTATTTCCTCAACTCTTGGTTGGTTTCAGCTTGGAATGAGTAATTCAGTGAACCAAAAATACTGAAATAAACTGTCAAGGAAGATACATTATCTGTATTTGCAGAAGAGACTAGTGCTGTCAGAATTGGTTTCAGCACTTTGTATTCTAGGTGCTTAACCACTGTCTTCCATTTAACTTGTTACTAATAAACCACTTCAGGTATTTGACTTGTTTGGAAACTTTAACAACATGCACATATTATTTCAATTATCCAATGTAAGTAAAACAGTATTAATAATATATGTTTTAATATACATAATTGTTTTCATTTTGTTTAAATAGGCTTATTAGGGACAGATGAATTTAAATGCAATGGCATAATTAAAAAATATCGTGTTTATGTTCTCCTTGGTCCTTTCTTAATTGACCCTTACTCACCTGTAGTTGGACAAGAGGTGCCCTGAGGAGCCAAATTCCATCTAGTTCTTAGGTCACAGACAGCTGAAGCTTGTGTGGAGGCTTGAGAACCCTAAGCACCCATTCATGGAATCACAGAATCCTTTAGATTGGAAAGGGTCTCTAATGTGATCAAGTCCAACTATTTACCCAGCAGTACAACTAAACCATGTCCTTGAGTGCCACAAGTAGAAGTTTTTCAAATACCTCCATGGATGGTGACTCCACTGCTTCCCTGGCCATTCTGTTCAAGTGCTTGACAGCCCTTTCAGTGAGGAAATTTGTATTAATATCTGATTTGCATCTCCTCTGGGGCAGCTTGAGGCCATTTCCTGTCATCTTTTCACTTATTACCTGGGACAAGGGGCCAACCCTGACCTTGCTACAACCTGCTTTTAAATAAGGCCCCCCCAGCTCCATTCCCTTCTCTGGACATGCTCCAGCCCCTCAATGTCTTTCTTGCAGTGAGGGGCCCAGAACTGAGCACAGCATTGGAGCTGTGGCCTCAGCAGTGCCCAGTACAGGGGGACGGTCACTGCCCTGCTCCTGCTGGCCACACCATTGCTGATCCAGGCCAGGATGCCATTGGCCTTCTTGGCCACCTGGGCACACCCTGGATCATGTTCAGCTGCTGTTGACTAACACTATCGGGTTCTTTTCTGCTAGACAGCTTTCCAGTGACTCTTCCCAGTTCAGTTACTAGTGATATCTTTTTAATCAGTTAATGTTTTTTATTTAGATCTACTCTTCATTGTAGCCTTTCCTATCCTTGATGAGGCTTTAAAATTGTTCTGTTTCCGGGATCATATATCAACTCCAGCTCACTTTTTATTATGATACATGAAAACTGCTCTCAAAATATATATATTCTACAAAACAGTCTGCATGGTAGTGCTCATTCAAGGTACCATTTTAGCCTTCCTTCTTCATTACCATTCGTGGAAAAGAGAGGTTCTGAATCTTGTGGTCCACAGTTTGGATGAATTGATCTTTTGCCAATTTTTGTTCTTTTCTTTTGTACTATGCGTCATTCTTCTGCAATACTTTGCTGGGGATCCCGGATGTTCATCAGGAACGGTTGTGTTGTCAGAGTCCCTGCAAAACAGCCAAGCTGGGAAAACAATAGTTGAATAAATTTGATGGATTGAGCAAACATTTAATGAGGACCAAGGGAGCAGAGGAGTGAGACTTCAAGGAACATCTAAAGTAGTGCATTTCCCCTCTGTCTTTCTTCTCCATCACTTTGCTTGGCATGAAAGAGCTGAGGCCAGCTGCCTTCTAACATATGAACACAGCAAATTATAGCAGCTGCTTCTTGTCTCAGACTGTGTATGCTCTCCTGCCAGCATAGAAGTGCCACAAACACATTGCAATAGGACTAGGAGAGCAATCCCGTCACACAGAAACAGCTTGGTAGCTTTGTCACATAGACCATAGGCTCCACTGTGAAATCCAGAGAGCTCCCATTCACTGCCACAGAAATTCATGACCTCATCTGAAGCTGGGATTAGCCTGAATTGATGCAGACCACTTCTATTTTAGTATTATTTTGGCAACAGTTTCACTCCTCGCAATTGTCTTATTCTTGTGTAGGAAAGAAGGTACCTGAAAAATGGCACACTTCATCCAGTGGAAATTTGTTATCCAGTTTTGTCCATTTAAAAGTAAATGCCTCCTGTTCTAAAGTGTATGGAGATTGAGCTCCTTTCCAAGGCAGCCTCTCTTGGCCAGCTACAGAAAAAGCCTTGAGGTGATAGAGATACCTTGGCTTTAGATGACTACTTGGATGAACCCCATCCTGAGTAACATAAAATGCATTTATTTTCTACTACTTAGAGGAAGAGAGTAGAGAAAATTACCTGTGTAGGTTCAAGCTGATAAGGATCTTGGACTCAAAGTGAGAAGAGGGCAGGAGTGTCCATTTCCCTCTGGGAGACTTTTGGGCCAGTTGTATGACATAAAGAAGCCAGTTCAATCTTTCTGTTCAGAAAGCATCAGCAACCAAGTAAGTGTCAGCTTTGCCTTCTTTTTCTGGAACTTTTTACTTAGAAATCCTGGATCTTTGTAAAGGCCTGCATTCCTCTCTATCACAATGTTGATTTCATTGTGGCTTTGATTGTTGAGAAATTATATTGATGATCTTTCTGTTTCCAAACGTATGAGCAAAGAGTGGCCAAAATATCTGTTTCAAATCTTGTTTAATGGCAGAACTGCCAGCTTTCTCACTGGGGTTGCTCTGAAAGCTCCAGCCTTTCCACCTCTGTCACAGGTCCCAGCTGTCACGCCTGCTGCCGAGGTCCCTGCTGGGGTCTGTGCCAGACCTGAGCCTTGCTGGGGGCTGGCAGCCTCTGCTCTGACCTGCAGCCAAGCTCTGCCTCCAGACTCCAGCCCAGGGAGACCAAGAATGAGGAGAGCTCAGCTCAAGGGCAGGCAGTGAATTTCCTTTGGCCTGAAGGAGGCTTTTGGGGATTTTTTTTTTTTTTTTACAAGCAGCATACCATTTGCACATTTCAATCCCCAGATGATACCAGATAGTTGCAGTACCAGATAACAGCAAGGGAAGCAACCACAGAACTGGCCAGAGTTAGGAGAAGCCTGTCAAAAGCAAAATAGTATCAAGTTGTGGTACTTTGCCAAAATGTGTTAGGCCCAGATTGTATCTAAGTCAATACAAAAGATGAAAGTGGGGGTCAGGGACAAGGTCAGGCATCAGGCTGGAGGTTCACTTTAGCTAAGAGGCAGTAATTACAGCCTGCCAATAAGCAGAAAGGACTTGCCAGGCAATCCAAAAGCTTTATGAACAACCATGGCTTATTCTCAGAGGAATATGTGCTACAACTGTTGTTTGGTTTTATATTCATGAGATGAGAGCTTCTTCATATCTTGGTGAGTGATTGGAGTGAATAGCGTGTCTTGGGTTTCTCTTCTTGCTTAAATATATAGAGCTAAACACTCTATACAGTATATTATCAGATATGAGAAAATTGGCACTGATGTAAGGCACTTTCCAGTCTTCTAATAAACTAATTATAAGGCTCTCATAACCTCAGACAGCTGGAATGGTTGTGCTACTCTTGTAGACATCTTTTGCATTTGGAGTCAAGGAAGTGACCTTTATGTGTAGGGGTCATGGTCTTTTGTTCAGTTATATATTAGCATGTGGGTGGGGAAAACAGATTGCAAAACAGACAGATGGTAAAACGATTTTGGGTCGTCAGGGAATGATGAAACTTACTTGAGGTGTAAGGGTTGTTTTTTTAAGGATCATACACACTTTTTTTATTGTCTGTTGTACCCCACCTCCTTCTATGGCTTCCCTTAAGTTGTTATGGAGTTGTGCTGAACAGTCACTGTTTCTGAGAAGTCAGAGCTGTAAATGCCCCAGTAGGGCAGGTCCTTGCCCCAGCAAGTGTAGCCCAGTGGCTGCCCTGGGCCTTCCACCAGCCAGCCTCGGGTGACTGCTGTGCTCTAACATTCCTTTGTGACAAGTGCCAGAGTTCTTTCCTGGTCAGGCTGATATCCATCTGGTCTGGGAGATTTAAAATTACACGTCAAACCTAGGGAAGGCTTCATCAGTCTTTCTCCACAGTCGATGGAAAGAGCTATCCACCTCTGTAAGGGGGTCCATCCAGTCCTAGCATCAGTATCTCTGGTGAGTGGTGTGAACTGTCCACTGTGTATTTCTGGTGCTCTGGTGACAGCAAGGGAAGCTTCAGCTTGATTTCATAGGACTAAGGTTTAGCCTTCATTCTCTTTGAGATGACAAGAATAAAGCTGGGTTCTGGCAAGGGCATAAGAGTATGGCTGTGTGGAGCAATGATTTAGATACTGCCTCGCATGGAAAGAAAACAAAAGCACAGTCATATTTAAAACCTGCTGGTTTCAGAGGTAGAGATACAGGTTTCCTCTGCATTTCATTAAGTGCAAAGTGAATACATTTTCAGTATATTAAATTTTCTTTCATTTTTTGAGTAAGATTTTAATCGTTTAAGAAATTACATGCTGAAATGGTTTTATTTTTAATTTAGTCTTTTAATAAGAATAGGTAGAGATGTTATCATTGTTTTGTTTGCTTCAAGATTCTTTGGTCCCATTTTTAAATAGGAAATACTCATAAGTTCCTTACCATTTTTGTACTAAAATGTAATACTACTTTAATGGTTAGCTGTGATCAAGAAGAAATTGCACTTACTGTGCAAGAATTGTTACTCTGAAGCAAAAGACGAGGGTACTTAACACCTTTTGACAAAGCTGTTTTAGACATAGGGTAGTAAAAGCTGACTCTGTTATTGGAGTCTGAAATTGTATGGCTGCATGTAAAAATGTGTGTTAGAACTGTCATTGCTTCAGGCAGTCATCCCCTGCTTTGTGACCAATTGATGTCGTCTCTGCCTGCCACATCCTGTCCTTCAGCCCCATAAATGCACTGCTCAAACACAGTGAATTTTCAAAATTATTGTGATTGTACAAAAAACTATAAATGTTTGAAATATTTGAAATATCTGAATTATATTATAATGGCAGTGGAAATAACTGTGTGTTATAACTGAGACTCTGCCAATGTCTCCTCTGCAAGAGTGTTCTGTTTTACATTTCCAAACACATGCCAGACTTCAACTGCAAAGCATTTTTCTTTTATCCTTAACATAACCATGCTATTTAGATATGTACTTTTTTTTTTTTTAATGGCCTAGCTTTTGCCATAGTTTTTGACACTTCACACAATTTCTCCCTAATGCATTTAGGCAGTAGGCTGTAACTGAGGTGAGGCCTTTGTATCTTCTCTTTTAGTGTAGAAACAGACATTTTAAGGCAAAAGATGCCAGACATAAACTGGAAATCAAAATACAGTTCCATAACAATTTCCTAGGTTCTTTCTTCTTTCTCATTAAATACTTAAAGAGGCTTGAGTTCCTGATATGAGTTCCCCTTTCTCCTCTTAAACTGATAGTTATGGGGGAGCAATAGTTCTATAATAATAGTTTGCTGTGAAGTCCTATGCAGATGGCAAATGTAGTAGCCCAGAGGAAGTTTGGAGGTAGTAAATACTAAGTCTGCATAAGTAGCGTGGAAGAGGAGTATGGCTGCTTGTAAAAGGGATTGTCTAGATGGTTGCATTCAAAGAGTTATGCTCAGTGGCTCGGTGTCCAAGAGGACACAGTGGGATTTAGTGCACTCTCAGAAAGTTTGCCATCGACACCAAGCTGTGTGATGCTGTTGAAACACTGGACATTTATTTTCTTGTCGTTTTGTACAGTGACCTAACTACAATTGCGCTTTAAAAATAAATACCATGTTTGATGTCAAGAGTAAATGTACATTTTAGGTTGAGATAATTCAGTGTCTGATCTGTGGTGTTCTGTTGCTTTGAAACAGAATGAATTTCAATAGATCAGACTACTTTTATGCCATCAGAGTAACTATACTGATAAATGTATCTGCAAGGTTTTGTTGTGAGCTAAGCAAATTATACTAGGAGGTCATAAAATTCAGAAGCTCCAAGTTAGATTTCTGTTTGGAACTTGAAAGTAGATGAAGCAGTGCAAGCAAGCAAAATCATTCCTGTGTTGTACTTTGTCACGTCATTGATCTTAGTTTAGTTGGTAATTGCTTTTAATGCACTGAAGATTCCCTCATATTTTTTCCTTCAGTCTTATATAGTGTTCCATATTAAAGTGTTCATCACCCAAAATTTCAGTGATATTCTTGTGAGGCATTGTTGTGGAGCATCTTATTGAACTAGTATATCATTTCATCATAGATAATATATTTAGAAGTTGAAGCTCTTATGTGAAATAAAATAATTTTGTTTTCTCTGATCACAATCACAAAACATTTAGCAATTTTAAAAATGTCTTGAAACCAATAGATACTATGGCTTTGATTTCAGAAGAAGCTTTTGTGATGTTAAAAGGACAATGCAAGTTTAAAGTTTTTTGTTATAGTAAGGTAGTTCACTTTTTACTGTGGGTAGACATTTCAATCCCGTAGGAATGCAGTTTGTAAATTGGTTACATTCTGCAAATGTACTAAAGGTGAAAGGATCAATGAGAAGGATCAGTCTCTGTTCAAAGTCTGGCCTCTGGTTCCTGTACAAGAGAATAACGTTGCTGTGCTCATGTTCCTGATACGATAGGAAAAAGGTTAATAGGGTGCAAAATTTCTCAGTAAGAAAAAATAAAAGCTGTTTTGCTGAAGTGTGTGAAACAAGCTGACATGAAAACGTACCCAGTTTTTATAAGCCCTTCTCAACTTCAAATACACCTACAAATAGACCTTCTAGTTTTACTATGGCAAGTGAGTGCTCTTGGGCTCAGATTTGTATACTACATGACATGTCTGGAGGAGTTACAAGCTCTTGAAATGGGAACGGTTTGCTGTTTGTTCTGTGTGTATGTATTGAGGGGTGTAGGTAATTGCATATTGACCTTTTGATATAGCAGCCCTAACAATTGCTGCTGTAATAATCGTCCTCCTTTCAATTCCATGGGAGAATGAAAACTGCAGTTCTGCAGATTGCTTCTAATTTTATGTATGAGCTTGTTCAGAGCCATCTATCATTGAAGAACATGCTGTCTCCTCATTGTGGCTTTGAAAAAGTCTGTAGCATGTCTACTGTATTTGATGACCTATGATGCTGGATGCAGGCAGATCAAGCCATCCTCACATATGCATCCTGGTATCAGCCAAATTGAGTTGCTTTACTCCTCTGCCCATGATGAGAGGTGGTGGTGAACGCTGCTGCTTTTCCAGGTGATAGTGAGTGATGGCCCTGCCCTTAATGCTGGCCAGATATGGAGTGGGGTTTCCTTCTGTAGGGATTTTTCCCTGCAACCTTCTTTAAAGCACTGTAGTGACTGGAAATTAATTAGCTCCTGCTGATATGATGTTGCTCAAAGATATTGTATTACCTTTAGGGGCATCAATGTCTTTGAGAACAGTTCTCAAAATCTGCTTTGGTTTGGTTTGATTTTGGTTGGGTTGAGTTTTTGGCTTGTTTGGGTTTTGAGTTTGGAGTAAGGAGAGAGCTTGTTCTGGTTGTCTGTGGTGACAAGAGAAGTCGGTGTCGTTCTGTGACACTAATTCAAGAAATACCTTTTATCCACATATCAGATTTAGTGTTCTGGCACTGTGCCTAAATCCATGAGCTGGTTTCTGCTGGAGGTGTATAATCACAGTGAGCCAAATCCAGAGCTTCTGGAAAAGCCCATATTCAAGTAATAGTCCCATGGCTTTTCTGTAAATATTAATGGTGTTAAACCAACAGAATGACTTCAGAAAGGATCAAAGTGCCAGGGACCAGGAATAAGGATCCATGGAGCTGAAGTGGGGCTTGGTGCTGGGACTGCACTGTTTGGAAACATGAAGGCAGAATTGTTAACATGATGGGATCAGGGAACAGAAGTCATGTGCAGATTTTGAGGGGGATCAAAGACAAGGTGAGAGAGTCAACCATGGGAGAGAACTTCCAGCAGAAGTTAGTGATAGGATAGAAAAACAGTAATGAATATTTTATAAGACAGAAAATAACAGGAGAGGTGCTACCTCATGCTCAAGGTGTAGTGATGCTGGCATTGCCACGTGCCTCACTTCAGAGGCCTCGACATGAATGATTACAGGCATTGAGTTATCTTTGTGCTCTGTGCTCCTAGAATTGACTCCAGTGGGTCCAGGAGATAGTGTGTTCTGGGGATATCATGGAGAAGGTTTGCATTGTGTCCCATGCATATTCCCAGTTTAAATACAAGCAAAAGCAGTTAATCAGTTTTTGGAGGTTATTGTTTTGGATTTCAAGCTTTTTTTCATTTCTCAGCTTCTCAAAGTCTTCATCTTTCTCTATATCCACTTTAGGACTCTTGAATTAAGAAATGCAAAAGTGGTCTTTGTTTCCCTGGTATACAGTGAGTGTGTTTGTAAAAAAGAAATAGATACTGCTGAGAGGAATCCAAGGGAACAGCTCTTTCCACACCTTAAAAAAGCTAAAGCAAATTCATACCAAAAAAAGGCTGAAAGGAATGTTGAGGACTCAGAGGAACTAAGTGAAATTTGGCTTCAATTATATTAATGGTAAAACTTCTAAGATAACCATGGAGCCGGTGTTGCAGCTTTGGATTTAGTTTCCATTACTGCCATTAGAAGCACTGCCTGTTCTCCTGGTGTCAAATGAATAGTGTGGCACTTTCCCATCATTGTACAATACTGCAAGGGTCACTGGAAAGAAAGCCCACACTAAATCCAGGTATTTGCTTTGTTTACAAAGCGTTGTTTTATTGCTGATTTATCATGGGGTAGAAAGTGTGGGGAGGTTTTCCAGCTGTTTCCAGACACCTCCTATAGGGACTCTCCCCTTCCTGACAGCTGAGGCCACATCCCCCTGTCTGGCATGACAGTTGTACTGCCAAACAAGAAAGATAGCCACAAAAAACTCAATGTCTTTAGTGTATGGCCTTAATTCACCATCTGTCTAATATCCTGCAGCTATTAGAGATGGATAATTTTCCTGCAGGGTAGAAAATATTTCCTGGAGCTGTGGATCATAGGGGATTAGGGATGCCATTATGGGGCCACTAGCTGGAGAGGGTCTTTACATATCATGCAGGCCCTTTGGTTTGTTATCAGAAATGCATGGGTTTTTGTAGTGACTTTTCTGATACAACTTGTCTTAATTTATATTGTTCTCAGTTACTGTCTCTCAAAGTTTTTTCTAGCAGCTGTTTATCATTGTGGAAGTGTGTCTCCAGTGGAGAAGAGCAGATGGGCACCTTGCTTCAGACTCTCTGGGGATTTAGCTTTGTGAGTCTGTCTAATAAACAAGTTGGCTTTAGAATTTGCCTTTGTTTTGGAAGCAGAGTTATGCATTTGGCCAGAGTGCTACCCTGCCTAGGAATGGTGAGGTTAGTACGGGCCCAGTGAGTGCCTATAATCTGAGCTGCAAATACATTTTCCTCTTGATTGTCCATGTCCAACATATTCTCTCTTGGGCCAATCAAGTTACTAACTATATTTTAATATAAATTCTGTTGCTGTGTCCCTTCTGTCTAATACTTAATATGTTGGTGTATCTAGGTAAGTTTGTATGCATTGGTGGAAAATTACTTCATAATTTTTTATAGCTACAGTAAAGTAAAATTAATCTGAAAAATTGACTTGAGAGGAACAGGAAACTGCCAGTCAAAGTTATTAATGTTCTATTGGTAGAGAAAAAGCTAATGCCTCTTCTTCATATTTACAGGAATTTTCCTGTTTACAGGATTCAGGCAAAGCACCAAAGGTGTTTAAGCAACACTATGTCAAAGAAGTGAGTATATAAGGAAGGAATGTGCAGGTTTGGAAGAGGCTTGCCAGACTGGTAGATCTATCCTTGTGATCTTACATGTGTGGTGGCATGGCAGAGTGGCTACATTTGTGCATGTAGCAGAGAAGCTGGGCATTGACCAGGGCAGGGAGGTGATGTGCTCACACCTGAAGTGGGAAGGTGGGAAATTAAATAGCATAGGACTGTGATACTGGAAACAAGGCATTTCATCACTAGTGCTGTTAGAAGGAATTTATGGAGATGCACTTGTACAGAGTGATCTTGACAGCTGATCCATTCTGTGTTATCCCAGAGAGGGCTACTCCCTGTTTCTCCACCTGAAATACCACCCACTCTTCTAACAGCATCTTCCGATATCCACATTTCCTGCACAAGAACCTGCCTTCCCCACCACCCCAAGGCAGCAGCAGGCAACCCACTCACACCTTTTACCTCCTTAGGTATTCTGCCCACCCCATGGGCAACCAAAGATTATTCCCTCTCTCTCTCCCCCCCAGAAAGAGCAAAGTCTCCCCGTCTGGTCCCTCAGAGCCAGGCGGGAAAGCCCAGAGGCCTGTGAGCCGGCGTGGGAGGAGGTGTTTGGCTGCTCAGCCAGCCATTCTTTGTGCTGCCCAGGGAAAAGGCAGCCAGATGAATGTAGGCACTGGGTTTGACACTCCAGCTGCCAACTGGGCCATGCTGCTGCAGCACATTCCAGCCATGAGCAGTGTAAAACGATACACCAGCAGTACAGATGTGGTTTGATGGCCAGCGCTTGCTTCCCAACATTCCTGATCTGTGCAGCATACACATCACACTTTCTCTCTTCTCGTTTGATTGAAAAATTATGAATACACTGCTTTTCTGCTGTTTAGGGACTTGGGTCAGTTCTCTCTCTTGGCAGAAGAACAGAGGTTGTGGTACAACTTCCACAAAGTATTGCAAGCCTGTAAAAGCATCTGCTATTCTGCTCGTGTAGACTGCTTGTGTGCATGCAAACATGTGTGCACTTTGTGCTGTTGTGCCCTTAAAATGCAGTACTTTCACAGTGTAGGAAGGCAACTATCAGGATAGTTCTGTTTCTAGGAGAAACAGAACTGCAGTCATAGAAGAGTTGAGGTCAGAAGGCACCTCTGAAAATCATCGAGGCCACTCAAAGCAAGGTCAGCTGGAGCAGATGACCTAGGGCTGTGACTAGCTGCATTTTGAATATCTATAAACTCCACGCTTTCTGTGGGCAGCTCTTTATAGAATTTGGCCATTCTTGAGACTAAGTTTTTTTTTTTTATGATGTCTAAATGGAGTTCCATGCATTTCAGTTTGTGCCCATTGCCTCTATTTCTTTGATTGTGCATCAGTAAGAAGATTCTAGCTTCATCTTCTTTACACCCCCATCAGGTATTTATATTCATTGATAAGAGCCTTCCCTTCTCTAGGCTGAGCAGAACCAGCTCTTACAGCCTTTCATCATATGACAGGTGCTTCAAGACCTTAATCATCTTTGTGTACCTTTGCTGGATTCTCTCATTGTGTCCATGTCTCCCTTAAACTAAGGACCCCAGAAGTGGGCACAGCACTCCAGGTGTGCCTTAGCAGTGCTGTGCAGAGGGTCAGTGCTCTGCCTGATGGAGCCCAGGAGGCTGTTGGTCTTTGTCACAGGGACACTTTCCTGGCTTATGTTGATCTAGGTGCTTACCAGGACTCCCAGCTCTGAAGAGCTGCTTTTCAGCTGTTTGGTCACAGTCTGTCCTGTTCTTTGGCATTATTCTCTCACAGGTTCTTTGTTGAACTTCATGGTTCTTGTCAGCTGATTTCTCAATTTTCTTTGCGGTCTCTCTGAATCCAAATCCAAATCCATCTGATGTACCAGCCACTCCTCACAATTTTGTATCATTTGCAACCTTTCTGGTTCACTCTCTTCCATCATCCAGATGATTAATAATGATACTAGGCAGTATTTAGTAGATGCCAGTATGAACTATGGAGTACACCACTAGTGACTGGCTTTCAGGCTGCTCTGGATTTCATGTCACTGACCACAGCCCTGTGATCTTGACAGTTTTCAGTCTGACTCCCTGTCCACTTATCTAGACTATGCTTCATCTGTTTATAGCTAGAAGATGCCATTGCTTCCTTGTCCTTTGTCAGCAGGTCTCAATTCCTATTCAGCAGCAGGCTTGCATTTTCTCCAGCTTTTCTGTTGTGGATATAGCTGTGGAAGCTTTTGCTGTTGTGTATAAGCAGATTAAACTCCAGATTTGCTTTAGTTTTTCACAACCCCATTCCTGCACGATCAAGCTGTTTCACCATTTCTCTTGTCCCTTCTTCCACCTCTTAATACTCTTCATGTTTGAGCAGGACCTTAATCATCCATGGAGGCTGCCTGCCACCTGCACTTGATTTCCTGCTTTTAAGGGAGGGACTGATTTTGAGCTTGGAGGAGGTGATCCTTGAAAGTCCTTGAAACCAGCTCTTGGGCACCTCTTTGCTCTGGGATGATATCCCATGAAGTTCTTCCAAACAGATTCCCTAACAGGCCAAAGTTGGTTCTCTCAAAGTCCAGGGTTGTGATCCTACTGTTTGCCATGTTCCATCTTCTCAGGAGCCTGACTTTTACCATGTCATGGTCCTGCAGCAAAGGCTGCCTCCAGCCTTCACATTTCTGATCAGACTGATGAAGATCAGGTCCAGCAGAGCTGGACATCACTAAATAATCCTCAGACACAGGGGTTTTAAAGCTTGCATGTGAAATTAGTTACATTTTCTTGAGCCACTGGTACCTTTTATTTGTTACTTTTTAGTTTTCTTGAATGAATGAAAATTCAAAGCACCACTCCCCACAAGTCTTGGTCCAGAAGATTTGTACTGCGGCCTACTCTGTTTTTGTAGGTGCCATTGCATGAACATTACTTCTCTCATCCACTAAGTATATCCTGTATTTCTATGCAGTGGCACTTACAGAAGCAGAGCCACAGTATAGTTATTCCTGGCAAAAAATTTTAACATTATTTGGAGACAATGTGGCCTTGAATGTGGAGCATGTGAGCGCCATTCTTTGTGAAAACTTTTTGAAGATAAGCCAAAATTAAAGACATAACGAAAATTGCGTCTTTGTTCCCTGACATTGCAGAGAGGTTAAGTTGGTTCTGTTGTCTTTTGTGTGTGCTTGTCACATTGATCTCTACGTGGCCTGTTACCTGTGCCAGTATAGACATGTCTTCCTGAAACTGGGCTTTGGGAAGAGGCATTACTACACAAATGCCTCAAGTCTTGCATCTGATATTGCTTTTACCAGGTTTAGTTTGGCTTTTTTTCCTAGACTTGAATTCTTGCCCAAGGACAAGCCAATGTTTGGCTCTTGGCTTTTCCAGAAAGTGCTGGTGGTGATACAATCAGTTCTTTACTGTCAGTGTGTCACTTTTCAGTTGGCTAGCACAGCAATAGATTAAAAACTTAAGTGGGTGGAAAACCAGCTTTAATTAATTAAGATGCTTCATAACTATTTCTAATGTTACTGTTCTCCGAGGACATAGTCACCCATGAATATGCTGCATTAGTTTAAACAAGGCTAATTTCTCCAAAAGAAAAAGATAATTTTATATAAAAAGCCAACCACTAAGTCTATGTAGATATTTCTGTTTATTTTTTTATTGCAAGTGAATGTTGTAAGCATGGTTCATAAATGATGAATTGCAGTGAATAACATAATCCTGCCTTTTTCTGCATTTGTCTCGACTCATGGACCTCAGCTGAGTGGCTTTGGTGAAGCTGGGGACCATATTTGCCCTGGATATGTTTAGTAAATTTGTTATTGATAAGAAGCTGTACAGATGATAGGACAACATGGAATATTGTGTTACTCAGTATTATCCCTTTCCCCAAAAACATTTTTATCACTGTCCAAGGTTTTGATCACCATCTTTTTACATGATTGAATTCACTTTCTGTGTCTAGAGGCTATAGAGATTAAAAAACTGATATCTCTTAGAAAATTAAGCTTCAACATTCATCTTTAGTATCTCTTCCTAGATCTGTGGCACTCCCTCTGGTGAGTACTTGCCAGGAATGCTTTTCATGGGTATTTATAGCAGTATTTTTTTTGCAGCTAAATCTTTTATGATAGACTTTGGCTTTTGGGCTCGTTTTTATTCCATATCTCTACTTCGGTTGCACAAGACCTGTGACATGTGGTAATCTAGTGGAATGAGTAGAGTTTTCAGTTTAATATAGGTTTACACAAGTTTTGAGGCTTTGTGCAAGTTTTGGAATATAATTCAAACAACTTTTTCCAGTATCATTATTGAAGTCTTCCAGATATTTCATAATATGTTGTGATAATTCCTGGCTTTGTAACACATTGATCATTTAAGTTATCTAGCTAAGGAAACAATCTGGGTGAAAATGAAGATTAGGTGCATGAGATATTGAAAATACATCAGTAGGGATATTTCTTTAAGAAAAGTAGGTAGATCAAAGGTCTCAAAACAGGAGGAGAGGGAACTGACTGACAGCTCATCTGTCTGTGTGTACTCCCTTGGGTGAAGATCTCTGATCCAAGAACACTGGGTCACTGAGATAGTGGTTTAAGTCAAACAAGGCTGACCAGTAAGAAATTTCAAAGTTTGTTTTGCAAGATGCATTGTCATTTCATTGATAATCTTTCTGTTATATACATGATGCCTGGTATGAATTTCCAGATGTGGGCCATTTCCCAGCACCAATAGCTTGGAAATGTGCTTATCTTGAAGAAACAAATAGTCTTAGATATTTCTTGCATCCTACCTGAGGGCCTCCCTCATATCTATTCATTCTACTGACCAGGACTACATCCCTCTCTCAGCCAAAAGTAAGCATATGCTTTCTTGATTTCCTGGGAGAATTTAAGCAAATGTGTAAGAATATTACATAACTGCAAATTTAGCTTCTTTCAGAGTCCTAAGTTTTAGTAAAAGCAATGACTTTCCAAACTTCCTATCATTTGTCATCTCATTTCTATGTAGTTTCCAGCCCTGGCAAGTCACTCAACCTGATATTGTCATCCCATTCATTTTGTTTGTGTTTTTTTAAATTTTTGGCTGTTGAATTCAATTTGAGAAGATCTAGGACAAAAGATTGTTTTACCTGGTAATATGGTAAAAAATACTGCTTAATAACCTGAATGACTCAAGGGATGAAGAAGCCTGTTTTTTTGTTTTCTTCCTTCAGCTAATTAATTTTGGTTCTCATCCTTTCTTCTCTTTATTTCATCATCCTCCCTTCTTCATTTGTGAACTTACAGTACTTAGAGTAAATATGGGGAAAAAAAATAAAAGAACCTCTCATTATAAATGCTGCTGAGGTTGTAACTCTCTTAGAAATACCTGTGGTAACTTTGAAGAAGCTGCAATATTTGGCATGCTGTGATGTGATGTGCTGTGTGTATGATAGCTACCCTGCTATCAATACTGAGATAGCTAATTTAAAGATAGCTCCAATATGTTCCCTTGAGCTCTGGTGACTCCTGGAGTGTTGACTGTGAATAAGTACTCTGATTACACAGTGAATGAGTATTCTATATAATATATGGGGTATACCCAACAAGATAATGGAAAATGGAAAAGGAAGAGTGCTTTTCTTTGTTTGCAGGTATTCGGTTTGACTGTAGGAAATGAAAAAGGTAAAGAAAATTATGTGAGGGAAGTGCAGGATACCATTATGATAAGAATTACTGTGTCCATTTCTTCTTGTGAAAGGGTAGCATTAAAATTCAGACCATCCCAGCAGCAGGCACAGCATCAGTGCTTTCAGGAGAGGGGAAATGCAATTCAACAGTGCTAGCATTTGTTAGCAGATCATGGGATTGGGAAGGGGGAACCCACATTAAAGGTGTCAGCATTTCTGCACTGACTTTGGGTTCCAGAATAGTGTATTGTCTCATAATTATTTCCTTTACATTTGGCCCAGTGAACTTTCCTCCACTTCTGCCATCCCACATCTGTTTTGTTGCACAGCTGTAACTGGTTTAGAGTCCTCATAATAAAAAGGAAACCTCTTTTATTTCAAAGCAATCTGTAGTTTGGCAGGGAATAAAATGGCTACTTCAGCACTGGTGGCAGAAAAATCTGCCTTTCATTGACAGAAAAAACTTTCTCCAGACTCTTGTTTAGGCACACTGTCTGCACATATATACCCTGAAGTACCTTAGGGGTTAACATGTAGCATAGAAATACAGTTTAATATTTTATACTTTGTAATAATTTTATTTACCTCAATTCTCTGTGAATTCTTCTCCCTCTTATGCTCCAGTGTTTCATTCAATTTCATGCATTTTTCTGCTGCAATGCTATACTGCAGTTTCGATCCACTTCTGTATCTTTTGCAATAAAGCACTTACTTTTCTTTAAAAATAATTTGAGTTTCTCTGCTAGTATTTTTTTCCAGGACCCACATTTCCTATTCTGAACAGAAATTGTATGTAGTAGGGTGGTTTACAATCCAAGAAGTTCTAGAAGCCCTGACCTGACCTGCAAAAATTTTGAGTTTGCAACTCAGAAATGGAACAGAAATAAATTTGGAGAGCAAAATGTTATTTGATGAGCCAAACACAGTCAGCACAGCCTCTTAATGCTCTCTTCCCACTCTCAAACCAATGCAGAAAACAGGGACAAAACACATTGCACCATTTTTGTCATGCATCCTGAAATATTTTTCAAATCTCTAGTGCCTTCTCAAGCTGCAGACTCAGCCTTTGGTGAGAGAGAACGTGAAGTTGCCTCTGGGCAGTGGGATGGCAGATTTCTGCAGCAGTTGTCTTCTTCAGCCATTCTGTCTCCCTCTGTTTTCCACAAGTTCACCTCAAGCCATTCAGCAGGGAATTTACAAGCTATAAAACTGCATTATTCAGTTATGAAGTAATAACCTCATCACCATGACTTCAGCAAGGGCTCGTAAAAGGCAGCGTCAGATTTACAAGCAGAGGAATTGCCAGTTTAGTCTAACAGATGGTTTGCAATGACAGACTTGCTGGTTTTTGTAACTCAAGAGGGTAAAACTCTGATTAAGTGTTCATTGATAGTCTTTGTAAATTATTAAACGGATTAAAAATAAAGCCAAATACTTCATGTGGAGCACTTCTTTTAGGGACATAGTATCATCCCCTTGGAGGTGATTTTCTACATTGCAAATGAACTTCCATGTTCTTTATTGCTTTTACAAAAGCAGTCATGATGCAGAAAAATGCTGTTCTTCCATGTCACAGTTTGGTCACTTTCCCATGTATAGTTTGTCAATTTTCTGTTCTTTTGATGCTTCTTCAATATGACACCCAAGTAGTATGTTCACCCTATGGATTAAGTAGAGGCTGGAGACTCAGCTGCCTGCCTTTGGAAGGGTCAGAGCACGTACCTTTGCTCTCCAGGTACTTGTTAACTCTATTGTTGAAAAACAGAGGCCACATTTT
>VZTT01002701.1:31374-107934 GCA_013400855.1 Buphagus erythrorhynchus
ATCTCTATTTTTGAAAAAAATAGGCCACATTTTCTTTTTGTTCTTTTTTTGTGTTTTTTTTTTTTTTTTTTTTTTTTTTTTGGGAGCTCACCAGATCTATGCAGTCTTTGAAATCTAATTGCCTGTGGCTCAGAAAGTTCATTTATTTCCCTCTCACCTGAGGCTGTATTTCATAGCATTTATTAGTGAAGTGAAAAATATTAATGAAGGCATCAAGCCAGTTTTTTTTTCCTCACAGAAGCATGGAAAAGGGTTAAAGACAATGAAATCCCTTATATCACCCACACATATCAGACTGAGTATTTGGAATATCTTAGGAATTCTTCTAATACACAAAAACTGGTAGTGCGGTCTGGACCTATTATTAAGGACAAGCTGGAACAGAGATATTTGAGAGGGCTTTCACACTACTTCAGAATAGCTGTTTCCCATTAACCCTACCAGGACCATCTAATATTGCAGAAGGTGTTAAAAGGTATTCAGAGATCATTAAAAGATTAGGCATTTAAAGATCATTTTGAAGGCACAGAGTCATCAGCATGAACCTGGAGATCATAATAAGTCCATGACTGCCTGCATAGACACTTCTCTTTCACAAATATTTCAGTAGTCATGAAATTATGACATCTTTAATTAGAAACATGGAGACTTCATGATAATATCAGCATAATTCCTATCATTTTGCCTGATTGCATGAAATCCTGTAGCTCATGGAAGAGTGGGATGTTGTCTCATTTTGACACAAGTGGTGTTCTGGTGGCATGAGTAAGCGACATGTTTAAACAGAGACCATGTCTGTTTCTGCTTGCTGTGATTGCCCGTCTGTTTCTTCTCTATTATTTGCAATTATTTATCTCCAAATTGAGGAAATATAAAAATGGCTATTCTGGTTTTGTAATAATGGTATTCAAAGTCTGATTCCACACTATTCTGAAAATAATAGAATCCTGAGTATAACATTATACAGTGCAAGATTACAAACAAGAATAATTTCAAGGAAAACGCTCAATGCATAATGAACTTAGCAAAGCTAATAGTTGGTGACATTAGTGTTTGCCTGAAGGTCAGAGTGACACAAGTCTGGTTGGACAGAGGGACACTATGTATCATCATAGGCCTGGGGTGGCATGGACACATTAATGCTGCCAGCCCATACATGTACTGAAAGTTATTTAATTCTGAGGTTGCACAGACCGTTGCAGTGTGGAGGTGATGCTGAATTATGTTTCAAAAAGAAAATAGTATTTGGAACATCAAAAGGGGAGTGGAAGCAGGTGACTTCAGAGGTGGGAGCTATGAGACACAGACAGGGCAGTGATCCATGCTTAGGGGCAATGTGAGCATTGCCCATGGTCCTCTGGAAGTGGTCAGAGCTGTTTGTTCACCTCTTGATGGATGCTTGGGAGAAAATGGAAGTCTCCTCTCCTAACTGCTTTTAACCCTCGCTCCAGGGTCACCTTTTGAATAGCAATCTCACAATCTCTCAAATCTCACATAAAAAATCATAGTATTAAGAAAAAAATAAGAAAGGAACAACTGTATGAAAATGCATTAAGGGAGTGACGTGCCTAAAAACACCATTTTAAAACAAAAACATTTCTCACCAATGCAACATGAAAATGTGGTGATATTTTAATCACCTGAAACTTTACTTTGATACTTCTGAGTATCCCATAAGTGTTATGATTATTCCATGTCCTGGTTTAGGGAGAAATACAGGGAGATGTTTCTGAAATTCTGAGGAAAAATAGTGAACTGTACACCTTCAATTGCTCATTGTAACTTAACAGATTTTATATAAGGAAGTATGACGAAGTCTTTTGCATCTCTATGAGGTAATATTGTCATTTAGTGGTTCCAAATTACTCCAGTAGCCTTTGTGGGCTTTGCAATTATTAATTATTGATTACAATCAATTGAGATTATACAATTCCCTAGTTATCATAGCACTCTGATCAAGGGTTGAACTAATAGATAAGGAGATCGTTGGTGCAAATCATTGAATCACAGAGTCATTAAGTTTGGAAAAGACCTCCAAGATAATTTCTAACCTGTAACTGAACACCTCCATGTCAAGTAGACAATGACACTAAGTGCCACATCCTGTCATTTCTTGAACACCTCCAGGGTGTTCAAGACTCTACCACCTCCCTGGGCAGTCCATTCCAATGCTTGTAAACCCCTTCAGTGAAGAAATTATTCCAGATGTCTGATCTGAAGCTGCTGGTGCAGTGTGACTCCGTTTGCTTTTGTCCTGTCGCTGGTTTCCTGTGGGAAGAGGCTGACTCCCACCTTGCTGCAGCTTCCTTGGGTTTGTGCCAGCTATGCAGACTGCTTTTGTACAAGTGGAGGTTAAAGCTTGTTAGCATTTTTACAGATTGATGAATGCAATATGGGCATGAGCCCTGCTGGGTTCGAGTACAATTAACAATAATGATGCATGCTATTAAAACCTGACATTTATTAAGCACAGACGGACTTCCAAGTCTGCTGCAGCTGTGGGCTTGGGTGTGCCCTCCCCCGTGGGGTGCGTGTCATCTTCCTGAGCCACACCAGCCCTGGTGGGAAAGCAGGGGAGACTGCAGGCACTGCCAACAGACCACTTCAACTCTCTTTCCAAGACAGTTGTCAGGATCCTGGGAACAGGGAGCTCAAATCTTCCCTCAATCCAAAATTCCAGGTAGATGGCAAACCCGTGCCTCATTGAGTTTAAGAATTTGTCTCTGTCATTAATTTTTGAAATTGTTAGCTGCATTTATCAGAAAGATTGTATACATTTTCTACTGATTTTATTATGGCTTTCATTTCATCTAAGACAATTCCTACTTATTTCTTTCATTAAAAATTGCTCAGAAGTCAGTTTTATGCTGGCACATCAGAAAATGAGACCAGTTGTACTTCAAAACAACACTTCAAAGGTTTTATTGATTTTTGGGTTTTTTTTCAGAGGAATGTTTTGCCAAGGGCTTTCAGTGAAGTTCTTTCTTCAACACTTCTTGTAATATACAGTGCTTTGAAAAGTCAAAATGTTGTCTTCTTAAATGATTAACATTAAAAGGCAAAAGCATCAATGCCTGAGGAGTAGAATAAGTTGAGACTGATGTATATTAGTTAGTAATGCAGGTTTTTCTACTTACATGTACAGAATTTAGAACTATATCCTGGCAGGAGGCAAGATATGAAGGAAATTCTCAGTTAGAGGGGTTTTCTCTGGGAGTACGTATTCAACTTCTCAGTTTATGTGGATGTGTGCATATTTTATTCAATCTTAATCTACAAAATCTGAATGTTGTAATGTGATCAGCACTTCATGGTGGTTTTACTTTTTAAATTTTATATAAGATTACACTCATGAGTTGTATGTGTTTACAGGTAGAGAGAACGGTAAGAGGGAACAAGGGGAAAAACTGTGTTCTGTGGGAGATGAGATACAGAATTTATTGTGAGTCTTACAGGGCCAGTCTGTATTACTGGAGATGAGCCATGGCACAGTTATGCACTTTTCTTGGGGGAGTGCTGATAGACCCACGTGTCACACCAAAGCAGAGTGGGGGTCTGTGGTGGAGATGGATCAGAGAAGCTCCTGGACAAATAGTTACAGTGCTCTTAAAAAGTATCTGTAGGATTATTGCTCATGTCCATTTGCTTTTAAAGCTACACTCGCTTCACTTATATGGCCTGGAGTTTATCCTTTTAATTCTGTGCTAGGAGAGTGAGCTCAAGGGGTGACCACCATGCCCCTGAGGGCAGCCACCACTCAGCACACGCCAGAGCTGGCTGGCACACCTCTCACCATGCGGTTTGCACCACCCAGTGTGTTCTGGAAGGAAGGATTAGCTCAGCTCAGGTCCACTCACAGTCCCACTGAGCATTCTTAGGAATGACATCTCTTATGAAGACTTCATTCACTTCCTCCTTTTTCTTTGTCTTTTTCTTTTTTTTCTATCAAGATTGATGACTGTGCTACACTTTGACAGCTTGGGATGAGTTTTCTCAAGATGAATATCTGCCCTAAGCCATATTATTTTAATTATTTTCTTTAGAAAAATGATGACCAGAAAATGTCAGGAATTTCTGGGAATAAAGCAGGGGGTGAAAAGTTTGTTTTCTGATCTTGATAAGTGTGTTGACTTTGAGTAGTTATAACTTCTCTGTATTTTGACAAAGGCTTGAAATTTGTCAGGGGGTGGTTTGTGGTGTGGATGAGAGGCTGAATTTCCTATTAAAAAGTAGGTTTTGTTGTGCCACTCCTACATATATCCAAGAGAAAACTGTGAGTTTGTCTGCACTGAGTGGATATTCCATGGGGCTCCTGTGAGTGAAGCCACGTGGAGCATCTCCTGGTTGAGGCTGAAGACAAATTTCCCTGTGGTCACACCAGGGCTTCCGTGGGGAACACAGGACTACGTGTGCTTTCTGTGACATCCCAGCTGGCTGAGTAGTGTGGAGTATTGCTGTCTTGTGTAAAGGAAGCACTGTATTTACCAATGTTCACCAGCAGGAAGGGGCTGCTCAGGAGGGAGCCTCACCCTCTGCTCCTCCATCTCCAAGCAGAGGGAGATGTGCTGCCTCGTGTCAGGTGTGCTGTCTCCAGCACAGGAACTGGAGCGTGCACCTGTGCATCATTGGCTTCTACAGCATTTGGGGTCTCTGGTTCACTCCTCACAGACTCATGACTCCCAAGTCATGGTACTCAGAATACCCAAAACTGGCAGCATGAAGTTGGAAATCACACTCCTGCCACTGAACCCAGGCAGCAGTGGTCACTGATGGTGGGAGTCCTGTTTGGGTGTGTGCTCCGTTTAAGTTTGTTTCTAACCTATGTAAGTGCTTAGTGGCTTTATCTATGCTGGATATTTGAGGGTGAGGTAACTCTGAAATACACCCCAGGAGTGATTTTAGGTGAACTAGGCACTTTGTCTTGTGTGCAGATGAGTTTTTTTCAGATGTAGAGAGTGATCACATGGCTTGCAGGCTAGCCATCATATTTATATTAATAAAAAAAAAAAAAAAAAGACAAAGAGCCACGGCTTGTGATGCCACAGCAGCACCAAATGGTGGAAGGGGGAAAAAAATAAATCAAGCCCTACTCTTTTTAGCCTCTTTGTTCCTCCTAAGCTGTGCTAGTTTGGGGAGGCTTATGGATAAGAAACAAGGAGGAAGAAATGTCTGCAGTATCCAAGCTTGTGCTACTCGTTGAGAACACAGAATCAAACCTGGTTTTCAAGAAAGAGTCAGAGACAATATATTTCTACAAAATCAGACAAAGTTGTTAGTGTTGTCAAGTATTGTAGTGTGTACCAGATCATGTCAAGTCTGTTATAGGCATGAGTACTATCCCTCTCGTTTTGACTTAGTGGATGGGAAGAAAAAAAATTTGTGGTGTTGTCCAGAGGAAGAAGAATTGTGAATGTTTTTTTAATTTCTGCAGTCCCCAGTTAGGCATGATCAAAGTACTCCTGAGGTAATTTAGCTCTCTGCCTCTCACTAAAACTTAATACAAACCATTCACTTCACACTGTGTGTGAGAAGCCCCCTGTTACTCCAGTGAGTGCAGTGTATTGACAGCAGGGCAGGCAGACCAGAAAGTCAATTAATCTTTCCTGAAACCTCACTTTTTGTTGTTATAGAAGCTATGTTAAATTCCAGTAGCTGGTTAAAACTTGTGGCAGTGGTCCCCAAAGTCCTCAGCCCTCTTGGTAACACCAGATGCTGTGATGGTCCTGGTCAAGGTACCCAGCTGTGAAGGGGGCTGAGGCAAAGAAGGTTGTTGGACCTTGCCCAGTTGTGAGCAGGTCCTCAGTGTATGGGAATGGGTGCTCCCCAGAGTCCCTAGAGAGGAACTGGAGAAACCAACAGCCCCATGTCCTCACCTGCAGCCTCCTACTTCAAGGTGGGCATTGCCACACCAAACAATGAGCATCCTAAAGTGAGATGATTCATGTGCTTGGACCAGCAGATCAATATCTTAATTGTTTCTGAATCCACTGAATGTAAATGGAGCCTATGTGACAGGGTTAGTGGGATTTTCAGCAGCAGAGATATTACCTTCTTCATCATGTTCACATCCTAGTCCTGGTTCTGCTTAGGTCACATTTCCCAAACATAAACCAGTCTTATCCTCTACCATCAGTACTGTTGGGAATCTTTTGTGTCCTGAATGTGGCATGAACAAAAAAGAAGAGGAGGTTGCTCTGATTAGATGGAGTCCAACACAAGCAGTGTCAGATTAAATTTACAGACTGTTATGAGCAGTCCTGTAGAGAAGAACTTGGAGGTACTGGTGGCTAAAAAATTAAAAATGACCTGGCAATGTGCACTCACAACCCAGAAAGCCAATCGTATTCTGGGCTGCATCCAAAGCAGTGTGGCCAGCAGGTTGAGATAATACCTCACCTGAAGTGCTGCATCCAGCTCTGAGGCCCTGAGCCCATAAAAGAAGAGCATGAATCTGTTACAGCAAGTCCAGAGAAGGGCCCTGAAAATTATCAGAGGAGTGGAACATAACTCCTATGAAGATAGGCTGAAAAGGTTGGAAGTGTTCAGCCTGGGGAACAGAAGGCTCAGGGGAGATATTACTGCAGCCTTTCAACACGTAAAGTAGCCTTATAAGAAGAGAGAAACTTTTTTACCAGAGTGTGTGGTGACAGTTCAAGGGACAATGGTTTTAAACTAAAAAGAGGGTAAGTTTCTATTGGATGTGAGGAAAATATTTCTGCAGTGAAGATGATGAGATGCTGGAACACGTTGGTGAGAGAATTTGTGGATATCCCATCACTGGTAGTTTTCAAGGCCAGGTTGCATGGAGCTTTGAGCAACCTGATCTAATGACAGATATGGCAGGGGGATTGGACTAGATGATCTTTGGAAGTACCTTCCAATGCAAACCATTCTAAAACAAGTTAGCATAATAGCCAACATCTGGTCTGACCTGGCCATTGTAAAGTTTCCATGGGTATTATATGCAGGGGAGTAAGGGAGCATTAATGAGTTCCTCAGTGGCTGGTGGGGACATGCATAAGTTACAGAAATTACATAAGTTAACTAAGTTACATAGCAAATAAATTACAGCAGTCAAGGACTGCAGAAAATAGAGCATAGTTTATAATCATGAGTTTGATAGCACATAAGAAGTTACAAGTAAGCCACAATGAATTATACAACCTTTGGAAGTCAAGACAAATACTGTATATGTGCTACAGCAAAGCAGAGTGGGTCAGTAAGGGATGTACAGATTATGTGATGTGGTCAAAAGCATAGGCCTTGCTGCAGGAGTTTTCAGAATAGATATGAATGGTGCACAAGTCCATGTGATGAAGGTAGAGATGACAGCTTAGACTGCATTTCAGCTATACAGCTTGCTGTGAGACTACAGGTACAGCTTATGCATGGCAAACATCACAAATACAGGACCTGGAGTGAGAAAGTGCTGCCAACACTACACACTGGAAATAGGATGGTAGAACCCCAATAAATGAGATGTAAGGGACTACCTGTTTCTTTTTCTCCTTATCAGTACATCTTTTGTCATAGATACCTACTTTATTGGGTACAGCAAAGCTCAGCATGTCAGCTATTAATTGCAATGAATTATCCCAGGCTTGGAGTGTGTGGCAAGGCTTTGATGTCTCACTGCCTGACAGTGATGGTTTCTTAATGGTTGATGTTGTATTATGTGAAAAAGTATGCAGAGAAGTACGTGAGCATTGCAGTGTCAGGTTTGGTGATTTACTCCATTTTCTTCTTGTTTAGTATTGCAGAATATCAATGTTTTCAGTCCTCAGAAATGTGACACTTGTACAAGATTTGTGACTGTTGCATCAGTAAGGAGCTTGGCACTCTGTCAGCTTGGCACGCTGTTGACTCTGCAACTTACTCTTGAATGAGGGAAAGCAGGCAAACAAGGAATTTCAGACTCTGCCCCCTGAAAACCATGAGCATGGCCTTTTAAAATAAATGCTTGTCATAAGTTTTTTTAAAGCACTTCAAAAGGACTTACATGACTAATGAAACTTGAAGTTACTTTTATTAGAGTTTTACCTTTGGAACAAAGCAAGTCTTCCATAAAGGTTTTATTTGTTCCTGAAATAAAAAAACCGAATTCCCTTCTTTGGCCTATTTCTTACCTTGGGAATATTTTTTTCTTGCATTGTAGCATTGTAGCATTGTAGCTCTAAATAACTTTTTTAAAGCTGCTCTTTTTTTCTTTTTTTTTTTTTTCTGACTGTAGCATATCAGACCTCCCTGACCTGAAGTCCAGCATGCTATTCAGTTCCATTATAGAGCCTTGCTTGCTTTGAGTGTGTGTGGACATTGGTGTGCAGGACTAAATACTTCCACCAAGACAGCTTTGTCAGACTGGCATCCTGACCTGGCTCTGGAGGACCCAGAGCAAACCAAACAAATTGTGAGTGGCAGAAAGCCGCCATCCCATGGTCCATCACAGGATTGGCTGAGCTACACACAGTTCTTCCAGCAAGCATGGACTACAAATACAAATAGCCCGTTCTTTAATTTTTGACAACCAAATACATGCAACCTTATCTCTGCTAGGACAGATAATCCTGAGAGGATAGGGAGTGAATTTTACATATATTATTCATGCTTGTTAGAAAACAAAGAGAATGCAGTGACACTTACCTTGTTCCAGACATTTAAGTCCATATGTAATTTCAGAGACATGAGAGGTTGCACCAAATGCTGTTGAGGGACTTCAGAGCCCTTTGGCCAAGGACAGGAGCTCCCTTCACCTCAGTCTCTCCCAGAGCATGGGGGAAGCTCTATGAATAGCTAGCTGGCTTCAAGTTCAGAAGTGCTGCTTGTTGAATACGGACTTATGAAAACAGCTATTTAAAAAAAAAAATATTTTCCATGCTATATGCCTGACTGAAACCCTTCTCCCCCCCATAGTAGTGGACATCTTTATTGCTTGTCTGCTTATACTACTGCTGTTTTAAGACATTGTCTAGATTTCACAAAACTTCACAATGTTGCCACCATAACTGTGAGTGAGATTATTTGCTCTAACCCTCATTTCTTTACCCAGTATTGTAATTGGCTTCTTATGCTAAGATGACCCTTCAATTTTTCTAAAGATGGGTTCCCTATGAAGGATACATTAAAAGTACCTTCTGTACACATTGACCTTTTCCATCAACAGAGCAACCATTGACAAACACGTTCCTTCCAATGCTTAGGATCCAAAGTGGAATAAATTGATACAATTGCTGATCTATTTTTCTGCTTTTTTTGTATGTGTGTACTTTTAAAGCAGCAAGTAGGAGAAGTGTTTGGGTTACATAATGAATGGTGACAAGTAATGATCCTCATACCTGTCAAACACATAAATATGCTGTCAGACTGGATGAAACTGAAGTAGAGATGTTGTCTGCTTTGCTAGATAATAATTTCTGGGAAAGGACAGGGTTAGAAATTATTTCAGCATGGAACTACTTTCTCTGCATTCTTTTTCTGTGCTTTATTTTGCTGGTTTGAAAGATACTTTAGATACTATGTACAGTCCCTGAGGTGTGGTTGTGTCCTTCTCAGAGTCCATCATTGACACAGCACTTGGAGAATTAAATTCATACCTGAATTTAGTGGAAAAAGAATGCCATTACATTTTTGGTGTAGTTTTAATTAGTTTTGCCCATTATCCCTGGAGGCATCTAGAACAAATCAGATTCATGAACATATATTCGATAGTTCTGCTGGAATCAAGCTGGGAGACTCCTGTGTGTTGAGTTGTTAATGCTTCCCTGTAAGTAGCCAAGTGCCATATCTCTTTTCCATACAGTTACCACAAATATATGTATCTGCCAGGCTGCTCCTCTGCTTTTCTCTGGCCACAATTACATCTGTGCCATAGCTTATTTTCTTCTTCTTTAAAATGTTATTGTAGAGATGTTACCACCATTTCTAATTGTCTCAGCCTTGGCCAGCAGCACATCTATCCTGGGGCTGCCAGGGATTGGCTCTGCCTGACATGGGGGAAGCATCTAGCAGCTTCTCACAGAAGCCACCCCTGTAGCCCCCTGCTACCAAAACCTGGCTGTGCAAAATCCAATGCAGCATTCTGTCAGTTAACTCCTGATCTCTGATCTTCACATTTGAGGTTAAGAAAGGCCAATTTTGGCATCATCTGGTTCCCACAGATCTCTCTGATCCCTCTTATTAAGACACTCAGTCTGAAACTGAGAGTGGGGCTGGCCTTTGAAGATGCTCACCATGAGCCCTTGAAGGTCAGGTGCTTGCTGCTCGTGTCAGGTTATTCTGCCCATTCTGCCAGTGTTTTACTGCATGACCTGGAAGAGATCAGTGAAGTGCGGCAGCCATAGCATCTTTGGGACCTCTTTGCTAGGGAGGTCTTTAGAATGCTGCCAAATGCAGTGAGGTAAAATTAATAAAGAGAAAGGCAAAGGTAACAGAATGTCTTAGTATGATTCAACTCAGAAGTTGAGCAAGCAAGAGAGAGACAGTAGGAAACCAATCTTCATTCGTTCTGCTGTTTGCAGAACCATTGTTTCTAATCTACTACATTGTTAATCTAATACATTGTTAATACATTCTAAAGACATTAATCTAATGGCTGTGGGCCATAGCCTGTATCCTGCTAAAGTTGGATGGATGTTCATGATGCTCTGTTTTGATTTTATCACCTGTGAACTCTTTGTCCAACAATAAAGTATTTGTTGATTCTTGGATACATATCGATACTTACCTTTTCCCTGTTTTTCCCTTTCCTTTTTTTTTTTTTTATTGACACTGTCATTATAAACTGTAGATCATGGATTTAGATAATGATTTGGGTTTGGTGTTGTTGGGTTATTGGTTTGTTTGTTTATTTGTTTATTTATTAATTAGATAGATAACTCCTGCCTGTTATCTCTCAGCTGCTCTGAAATCACTTCTTCAGTGAGGTTTGAAAGAAGAGGATCCCAAATTTTGCTTCTTTTCTCCATGTATTTTTACTCTATCTTCAGCCATGGACTTTCTGAATGAGGGCAGTCCTTTGTGTCCTCGAGACCTAAGTCTAAGTATTACTGTGGTGTGTGCTAGCACCTTTAGAAACAACTTAGAGGCATGAACGATAATGCTCTTAATATATTACAGAGGTTTTTTTTCACAGTAGTATTCACCTATTCTTGTATCAGTGATGCATATAAAATACAGAGAAACAATACTGCTCTGAGCTTTGGTTGTGACTAGATTGTTCTCTGCAGAAATTCTTCCTCTTTGGGAATTATTTATCTTAGTGCTCCATAAAGCTTGTTGATTGTCACAAAGATATTTTTAATCCAAATTGTTAATTGTTAACTTTTATTTCTGGAAATTTGGTATTGTGCAAAGACTTTGCTGAAGCAAACAGTGCAGGAGAGAGTGCATCAGGTTCAGATCCTGGGTCCCTAGTCAGTTCTGAGTCTTTTTCTCTAATGTAATTGCAATATCTAGACATAGAAAATGTCACTGAAAATGTTGCAGAAGGGCCTGATTGTTGTAAGAAAAATGCTCTGAATTATTTGAATCACATTGCAAAATGCAAATACATGTAAGATTACAGTAGGCATAAGATTTTCACATTTTGGTGATGAAGCTAAGAAGACCAAAACAGCATTGCCCATGGTTTCTCTCTAGCAGAAATGAATGAGTATTGCATTAAAAAATTGTACTCTGAAGAGAATTCTGAAGAGAAGTCCTTCTTCTTACGTAGTACATAACACTTACACAAGATCAGTAATTTTTGATATTATGAATTCTGTCCAGCTTCTCTTCTCTTTAATTTCTTTGCCTGTATTCTATGTATTTTTTTAAAGAAATGTTTGGAAGTTTTTTAAAGAAATTCAGAGATTAATATATGATTTTAGCAACCACTTTCTAGGGTAAACTATTCACAAAAATAAAAACCACATAGTGAAATAAAAGTTATTGATGTAATGCTGAAGTGTTTTTCCTTTATGGGTTTAGTAAAAGGTCTGTTGAAAATACAGCTTTCTAAATAATAATTGAATCTTTATAATCAAGATTAGATGTCACTTTAAAAGGGAAATGTTAGCATTTTTTCTTCCTATCTTTCTCTAACTACTTTTGCACTGCTTTTGCCATAAATACAGACCCATTTTTCAGCCTTTTCCCTTCAAAAGAATCAAAGTCAAGAATCGATTGCATCCATACCGTAGCCACAGCTGCAATGCAATTTCTTTTTCTTCAATATTTTAAGCATGTGCTGCTACCCCAGAATGGACATAGATTATTGAACAATAGTAAGATAATACAGAAAAATCTTCAATCTCTCATTGTGTTGAAAATACTGGCTTTATTCTGCCTTTAAAGATTAATAGTTTTGCTGGGATATATTCAGTTCCTTTGATGTTTAAGTATTAGAAGCTATAGCTCTTTCAGATAACGTTAAACAGAAGTGATATTTCTGTTCAAATCTTGATGGCTGGCAGAATTCTCTCACTAATATGTGAACCAACTGAAGGGACCTTGTACACCTTCATCTGATTCTCATACTAAAACACTTGGGTCCAGAGAATATGAGGTGTATAGTGGCTGGATTTTAAATGTGCTTTGGTCAAGGCTTTGGGTTTGGATTTGAGTTTTCCCTTGTTTTTTTGATCTGTCAAATTCCCAGGGGAGTTTTTGCATTGACTTCAGTAGCATTTGAACAGGGCACATAGGAGCCTGAAAAACATGGTTACTTTGCCAAGGAGTTGTTTTCCTTGATCTGTTTAACCAGGCATTGATTTTGCTCCCCCATGTGCTCTGAATGCACTTCAGAATTAAAGCCTGCTTTTATTAGCAGTTTTCAAGGCAGGGAGCAGTGTGATGTCTTCCTGAGCATCTTTAGAGAACAGCAGCATCACAGCTCCTAGAAGAGCTTTGCAATCTATGTGTGTTAATTACTGCTAAAAATTCTTATAATAAAGTAGGTATGATTCTACTTACGGGTTTTGTTAAAAATGGAGTTCAGCCCTAGCATCTCATTGGCATGCAGTAAGGAAGTTGTTTAAATCAGGAGTGGTTTAGCTCTTTTCTATTTTCCTCAAGGTGTTCACTTCCAGGAGAAAAGCTCTGGTCCCAGTGGTCTGGAGAGTGTATTTCATCTGCCCTTCCTGCACTCCCCAGTCTGGTGTAAGAAGGAAGGAGACCTCAAAAAATCCACTTCTAAACCTCACCAATGGGACATGGACACAAAAAAAGAGAAGATCAATGAAAATCCTGTATGCCCAAAGACATTTTGATTTTTTTTAAAGCCAATTCAAGTAGTCTAATTAAAAATGTTAATTTTTCTTGCAAACTTCCTTTTCTACCCTCAGACCACGTAGTGTTTTTCTACTGGCAAATAATGGCCATAAAATTAGTAATGGTTGTGAATATGACTTACTTTTTTTCAACAATTACATCTCATTGTTGCACTTACCTGGTTTTTGTGCTCCATCTCCATTTCTTTTGCCATCCTGCCACTTGTCATCACGGCAGCTTTTGCAGAAGAGTTCTATGTAACCACGTGGTGCCTAGCTCAGGAAACACCCTGAGTCCTGAGGACTACAAGTTGCTGCCATGATGCACTTTAAGAGCAGCAGCCACGTCATGGAGAGACATCTTGTCCCTGAAGGTGTCCCCAGGCAGTGGTGGCGTGCTCCTCTGCCAGCCCAGGAGGAGGGCTTGTGGAAGCTGTGGGGACGGCTGTCCTGCGTTGTACACTGCACAGCAGAAACCAGCACCACGTTTTTTCCTGAGTATTGTGTATCTGTGGTTAAGTTAGGTGTGAAAGCCTTCTGTAGACCTTACTATGTGCAAAGAGGAAAGCAGATGAGAAATGTGTTGCCTGTCATCCTGACCAATGATATACAAGCAGTCTGCTGGGTTTTTTTGTGTGATTGCAAAAAGGGGAGGGAGGAGAAGGATGGCTCACACAGCAGATGATGTGATTGATCAACATGTTAACTAGTGTAGCAAAATCCCATCTGTTTATATGGTTTACATCTTTCCCAGCTATGAAGCAGGGATGAGAAGAAAAGAAGCACAGAAACAAAATCCATCATTAACGACAAATTGGAACCCACTCCTGTTACTGATGAAATTAGCACAGTTTCAAGAATAAGATCATGTCTTAAGAAAGAGTCTACATGAAAATCCACTAATACTATCCTCCCCTAATTCTGCTTGGCAAGAAAATGGAGCCTTTTCTTTCCAGATCTCTGGTTTTTGTTCAGAATGTGGTTAAGCCATTGGCTGTATTCTGCAATAATCAAACAGAATCTAGAATAAAGGATATTATAACAAGGGAGTCTTTCATAACTAATTGCTATTTAATTGTGGTTGTAGGTTTTCAATTTCTGTCTGCTTGGTTTCTCTTATTCCTGTTGGCAATGGAAGTGAGTGGGATAGTAAAACATACTGAGATCCAGACCGATTCTGATAATTGCATTTCTTCCTTTCAAAATATAATGACACTTAAAAATTATTTATGCTGTGAGCAGATTCTATGGAGTAACAGCGCCATGTCTGCCTCGCTTCTTTCCGTCATTTCTACGAAAGAAGTAGCTGAAGTGGCTTTAATTCTGAAGGAAGCAATGTTTATGGTTTCTTTAATCACTGTTTACTTTCAGTAAGAGAGCTTTTTCGAGTAATGTGAGTAAAATATATTCTTCTATCAATCTGTCTAAACATTAAGAATACTATGTAGAAAACCATTATAATTTAATCATAGATGTACTCATCTAGGGGGAAAAAATCACCAGAGGCATGCATGCAAAAATGTCTTAGCTGTGTATGCAGATTCTCAAAAAAAGGGCTGTGAATGTATAATTTTGCATGCACGGAAATGCAGACTATCAACATTTTGACTTCTGTCACAGTATGCATGGTCCATGGCGTGCCTGATGAAAAGCTTTTGTGATCTGCCAGAAGATAACTATTATCTCTTACAAACACAGAATCAGGGGTAATTTGTGACCAGTCAGTCTGTGTTTGGGATCTCCTGGAGGTGGGCTAGGGCAGAGGGTGGAGAGTAAAGACCTGCAGGAGGTGTGGTGTTCACAGGTATCTAGGAAGAGAGATGCATGGCAGTTTTACAGTGAAGTTAAGAAATTGCCAGAATTGTAGTACAAATGTGATGCCCAAGTGGTATTTTTGGATCTAGCTACAATCTGGAGTACAAATAATATGAGTAATGACAAATGTATTGATTCTCCTTATAAAGCAATCTGGTATCCAGTCTCCCTGAATTGCAAATTTTGTCTGAATCCCAAGGTAATTTAAAATACTTTGGTGATATCTATTCAATACATGGCCTCCTAGAACTACAATCTTTTTCTCATTCTGTTTGTCAACACCTGTCATAATAGAGCCTTGGTCTTACTCTGCTGGAAGAAACTGTATATTAACAATATTTCTATTACTACAATGATGCTAAGAATTTATAGCTCCAACATGTCTTATATTGTTTCCAGCAGCCAAGAAAACTCCCTTATCTGCCACTGTTTTTGGAGGGTAATACTTTCATATCCTTCCACTAACCTTAGATACTTATGGTAACATCAAGTGCTTTGACAGTCTTTGTGGCTTGCTCCTTTAATTTCTGAGAGAAAATACATTCTTCTTCTACATTCTCATAATCCACCATGTGTTATGTTCTGGCAGAAAGTCATTCTCTGCAAACTTTTTCCTCTCTAACAGTTGGTGCAGTTTATGATTTCTTGTCTTTTTGGGGGAGAAAGAAGTTAATCCCTACATCCATTCTATTCACTCTCATTTAAGAAAATAAATCCCTGCTTTTTAAAATTACTCCTTTCATTGTTTATCTTTTTCAAGCCTGTAGTTGGCTTGAGTTTTTTTCCTTTAATATTTTTTTTAACAAAGTGGTGTTGCTAGTGGACTTTTTTGCAGCCACCTCCTCCTAATTATTTTTTTGAGCTGTTTCCTTCTGCTCTTGGATTTCTTCATTAATTATTATAGTACATAAAGACTGATAATTCTGCATCTTGACAAAACAGCAACATGTATTTGGAGAATGTGAAGAACTCAGTACATATGTAATTGATTCCTAGGCTTTTAATGACTAGTTAGCATTTCTTTCAAGACTTGCATCTCAAAAGCACTCTTTTTATAGTCATATGGAAATATTTCAGATGAATAAAGAAAGGGAGGAAAAAAAACCCTAAAGTCAAGTATCTTATACAGTAATCTGGCATTGACAAGATTTTAGGTGAATTTTGAAATAAGGCCCTGAAAGTCTATGTGTTTACATCAGTAACAGACATTACATTAGCTTTTAAAAATCCACAAATGATATAGAATCTGAGTGATTTTATAAATGGTAAACGGTGTATTTCAATGTCAAATTCTTACTTCAAAATCTCTGTTTTAGCTCTGTGCAGTAGTGGCAATGTTGTTCAAAAGATGTGATCAGGAAAGGAAAAAACCATGACAGGAGCAATGTTGCTGGGATGAAAGCTTCTTTTGGGTCACATGAGCAATACTGGTTTGCACTGGTTGAGGAGCTGACATTCTCTGGAATCACCCAGTGCATGTGGGTGGGACTTTCAAGGGGCCTGACTTGCTGATCTCAGCAAATTCTAATAACCCCAAAAGCATGAAAAAAATGAATGAAATTCACAAATTTTGCTGAATTCACCTATTACAGTTACATATAGAAGATAATTTGGAAATGACCAAAAAATTAACAATATATTAATATTTGTGTAGAAATAAACGAAAATGTTTTCCTTTGAATCAAGCAACTCAGCCCATGTTGATGTAATTAGGAATCCTCCCCAACTGGACCTGCAAATAAAATAAAAAAATATACATAAGTTCTTCAACTCTGTTTAATAGGTCAGAGAGGCACGCCTTGGATTTTGCTTATGAGCAGATTTAGTTCAGTTTCTCCTGAGTTCAGTGTATCACTGCACTGAGCACTTACTGCTGCTGCTTCTGCTCAGATTAAAGTTTTCTCCTCCACTTTTCACCTGCTGCCCTGGTCAGATCCTCAGCTGGTGTAAATAGCTGTGATCACTGTAGGGATGCTGCTGATTTACACAAGCAGGTGGTCTGGTTCCAGGCTGTCTTACTGCTCTATGAAAATGGATTTGGTGAACGAGCTTCTTTTGCAAATGCCTGAGCTAAGTTTATTAACATCTCAGTGTGCCTCAGACAAGCAAGGTGGTTTTTTTTTTTTTAGAGTGTTTTCATTTTATTTCTTAGGAGAATGTTATGTTTATTCTTTCTTTATTACTTAAAGGCTGCGTTGGAGAAACAAATTGTCCATTGAGATGGGTTTAGTGGAGCATTCGTTTTGTTCTTGACAGAATGGTTCTCTGCATCCATTAAAAAGTAGGAACAAAAAAAGAAAGGCATTTTATTTAGAGCTTTATGTATGAAATAACCAAGTAAATGTGTATGAGGCTAGACTTGAACTGGCAGGTGGGGGACCACTAGTCCCTTAATTATAGAGAATGAATCAGAGAAGACTCAGCCTTTACCTTGAAGCTGCGTAGCAGACCAACCCTCAGCTGGTGGGAACCTGGGGTTCTGCTGGGCTTTTAGGTTTTCTGGTGGCTTTTTGGGGAATGCCACCACCTTCTGCCAGTGCATGCCAGCACTGACCCTGCTGCTCCTGAGCAGGGAGGGAGGGAAGGAGAGAGAGGATTGCCTTTTTCTTGGCAAATATTTGCTGCACAAATCTTGGTAGTGTTTGCATATGTCAGTGTGGGCTTAAAAAACTCATACAGACCTGTAATTTTGAGAAAAGAACATGGATATGGGCAGCCTGTGCCATTGCATACTCCATCCTGTCCATAGCCCGTGACACCCTTGGGGAGCACAGTGAGAGTGATGGCTCTGAAAAGCTGCCCCTGCTTTTGTGCAATGAAAGGGCAAAGACTGGCTTGGCAAATCTGCTGTGTGGGAAGGAGGTGGCCTGAAATGTCTCAGTGTGATTCCACCAGTGCTCCTGCAGCCTCCCTTAGCTGGTGTCTGCACCCCTCCCCTACTGCTATGGCCAAGTCCAGCATCTCACTGGTCCTTGCAGCTGCCCAGTGCAGCTGTGAGCAGAGAGGAGAAATGGCTAATCATAGAGTGTATCAGGGTCCATAACAGCTCATGAGATTTACCATGTGGGAGCTTTGTTTTAGTAGCAAATGAGAAGTGAAGGTCTGAGAAAGATAGAGCTGTTATGAGATGAGGAGCGCCATGAAAATGCAAAAAATTAACCACTTGAAATGAAGCAAATCAGTACATAGGCCAGCAAATGATAGGACAGTAGTGCTGTATAGAGTACTTAAACTGCTCACAACTGATTTTAGTAACGCAGTGAAGCTGTCATTTATCAAAACTGTCAGTTATTTAATTATAGTTTATACCAGATTATATTTAAGGTCATAGTTGTGGTATTTTCTTATTTACAGTCTAAACTATAAAAAGACCCAGAATATTTCACCCTAGGGAATCCAAAAATAGTTGCTGCTGTTCATTCTTATGGAGTAATCTAGGGTGTCTGCTGTAAAGCAGGACTTTTGAAGTCTCTAAATCAAGAAAGGTTTAAAATTTCATCCTTTGATGGACTGTTCTTCCATGGCTTCCATAGAAAAGACTGAGATAGCTAAGCAGGAATTAATAAACATGTTGGAAGTTCAAACAATAAAAAAGGTGGTCTCTGGAATTCTTAGTTAGTAATAATAAATAGAAATCAGAAAAATACAATTTTGACACCAAATTCGTCATTAATCCAACTTTTGTATGTGTTCTTCCAAGATTAATTTTTCTTTCTTTCTTGTGTCAAATACATGAACTAAAACATTTTTCTGACATTGTATATTTCATTGCTATTATAAGTAGAGATGTTTTTTGTCTTACTGGACTGCAATCCTAGAAGTCAAAAAAATATGCAAAGCCAATTGAGTGAAAACCACTTGTTTGGGTAGTCCAAAGTGTGCCAAGGTATCCTTATGCATTTCAAGCATTAGTGTGGAAAACAGTTTTTGCAGGAAATGGTGCAGTATGTCCCTGTCTCCCTTCAATAGCTCTGATACGGGGTGTTCACGAAATGATGTGAGAGTACTGTATTTATTGGACTTTCTCACCCTTTTTATCTCAGTTACATAAGCCTCTTATCTGGCTCCTCTTTGGCCAAACAGCTGCTGGGAGCTGTGTTTAATAGTCAGCACACAGCTGTGCCCTCTGAGCGGACAGGACCTCGGCACATGGTGTTCACCCAGATGTGCAACATCAGCACGGGCACAGAACTGGGGTGAGGCAGGAGTAAGAGTCCCCTTTGACCTCCCCATCTGAAACAGATGGAGGTTAGACGGTCCCACCTGCAGGCTGCAAGCCTTGGTGGCCTGGTGTTGATCTCTTGTGTTCCACAGCCTCTTAGGGAGCTACTCTGGTCCTGCCTCAGCCAAGCATCTGAGTCCTGCCTGCTGTCCAGCCACATGCATGCCACCCCTGTGCGCATCTCTCCTTTTTTACTCTGCAGTCTGCATCAGGAAGTGTAAACCAGAACCTGAGATTGCTCCCTTAAACCCTCTGCCATGATACCTACAGGCATTTCTCCTCACCATTAGGCTTTCAGCTAGGTGGGGGCAAACAGGGTTTGGTTGGTTCACCGTGTTTCTCTGGAAAAGAGATGTGAGGGGCTGCTGATGGTGTCTGCTGGTTAACCTTAAGTCATCTTGTGTCTTCTGAAAGCTGGAGGAGTGAAATGTGTCCCTCAGTGTTCCTGCTGGTGAGATCTGTAGCCGAAGCTGGTTGAGTTTTTCATTGTAACCACTCAAGTCTTTTTTTTTTTTTAAGTCAAACATTTCACTGAATCCGCAGTCAAAGGATGACTTTGAAGTTTGGCTTTGTCTCCAGTACAATTGCACTGGGACTCTAGCTTTCCGTTTAGAACTGAGAGTTCATTGAAGGTCCATGAAAGTGAAGGATTATTTAATTACATCCTGATTTGCCAACAGTATACTCAGCCCTGCTCAGAACATAAAGATACATAATGTCTGCTCCCTGTGGAGTCTTAGCGAAGTCCTGGTTATCATTGCCTCCGTGTAGGTTTCAGTGTGTTTTCATCTGCTCACGTAGGATCTGTTGTGCTGCTAACTTAACAAACCTAAGAGTAAGTTAGTCTCTTCTTATTTTTCATCAACATCCCCCATACAGCCTAGAAGGAATGTTTCCAATAACTTCCTCTTGGTAATAAGCCAAACAGCTGTTTTTCCAGAAGGGACTTGGGAAGCTGAGGTGTGTAAATCAAACCTTTGGAGCAAGTTCCTTTTCCAGTTTTTTGGCTTACGGTGGTCAGGATATGTCTGTACTGGTATGAGAGATGGTTGCTGCCTGTGGTACAGCAGCTCCTGAGCTTGTGGGCTGTGCTGATACACACCAGTATCATCTTCCCAGCCACTGGTCCCTATATATTGGCAGTGAACGAGCTCTCCTGCACTTCAATGACATGTAGTTTTATTCCCAGGTGAAGGACTAGGGAAATGTCTAGATGATCCTTTGGTGCAAGATCATAACAATAAAAGAAGGCCACAGCCAAGAATTTTATGTGCCTGGAAACTTGGTTGAGTTGCAGTATCTATCCACATGACAGCTCTGCAGCATTCTGATGCCAAACCTCCAGAGAAAATCCTAAGCACTTACAGGAAAGATCCCCCGCACTTCAAGTTCTCGGTACTTTCAGTATGCATTACTTAAATTACTTACCAGACTGGGAATTTTGTTTCTCAACACGGGTTTTAGCTAAATGATGTCAAGCTGCCCCTGTGGCCCTACTCGTGTTCTGCCTTCATGCCAGGAAAAGGTCTCAATGTCTTCTGCTCTCCTTGCCCCAGTGCTGTGCTTTTCAGCAGAGGAAAACTGAGGCATGGGGGCAAAAAGGGGGCTGTGGTGTGCTCCACTCTGGTCTAAACTGTCAATGACTGATGACAGAGTACCTTGGAGTAGAAAGTAGAAAAGCTGCTGGGTCTTTACTTTTTTGGCTAAATCTCGAGTCCTGGTCCTTGTGCCAAGAATTTCTCCTGCATTTTACCTCCATCCATTCCTTCAAAAATGGATAAGTCATCTTTGAAGCAGCACCCAGAACCTTGAGAGGAGACAGAAGTGGTCTGAATTCACAACACAGGCTTCTGTTTCCTTGGAGGAGATTAAGCTGTGTCCTGATTTTGAGAATAAAGTCCACTTTTTAGCTGTTAGGCTACTGTATAAAAAGGAACAGACTATCAACAATCGTATTTTAATGCAGTGAGATCTGCCTTTTTTTAAAAAAGATTTACGTAACTTTACAGTATTAGGTATTTAGTGCACCTGCCTTAAAGGGACTGAAATATCCCCACAAGCTTTTATCTTTCCACAGTTGATTGATAGATGGACTCTAAGAGACAAAATCATGCCCATGGTAAGTGCAGTCCAAGGAAAGGATGTATGTTAGAATACTATTGCCAGACTTTCCATTATAAGAAGTGACCTTTCACTCCCTTTCAGAGATTTTGTATCTTCAGTGCTGACATAGAGGGTAAGGAAACATCACATCTCGAGAAAATTGCCTTGATTTGTCTCTATGGAACAGATCTCCTTTTACTGCCTAATGTTCCAACATGCGACCTCCACTCTGTAATTGCCTATCTGCTACAATATGTTCAACATGAGAAGACTTTCCCCTTTTGATTAGACCTTCTTTTTCCTTCTATCAACATTTTTCTTTCTGTAAGAAAAATTCCATGTCTTGTTCAGACTTAAAAGTGCTTGAGTGAAACAGTTTCTAAAACAATATTTTAAAACAAATTCTCTTTTAAGACTTGAGCTATGCCAGACTTACGAGACAAAAAGTCCTTTTTTGGTTGTAAAAAACTGAAAAAATAATGAAGGGAAAACAGAAAAGGAATATATTTTCATTGCAGCAGGAGAATTTGAAGGAAGCTTCCCATAAAGGTCTACTTTCTTGAAGCCACTGCTTAAACAGGAATATTTGGAGTGTCTAAGTTCACAATGTGCTATTTCTTTGCAAAGCATTATGAACCGGTGTCCAGTGTTGATATTTGTGCTTAATAGCAATTGTGTCTCTAATTGGCACCATCTTGTCCAAGGCACTGCACAAGTTTTATGTACCAGCCTTCTTACAAAGATGTTGGCACTCACTGCAAACATCTGCTTCAGTTATCATGCTTCCCTTAAGCTCTTTGTGGCACCAGGAGAACCATTTCCCTCTGTATTTTTTTTCTTACAGTTTCTCAAGGTTTTATGTGTTTTTTGTACTCATGATCACAGGGATATATGCATTAGTCTTACTGCACATCATTAGAGCTACACATTCTTGATATACACATTTTCCTCTTTCATACTTAATTATGAAATCCCAAGAAAAAGAATACGTAAATATACAGCATTCAGTTTGCTGTTGGTTTAAGAGTCTGAGAGAGGTGCATTGCAACACTATCACCCATCATGAAAGAACTAGCAGTTAACAAAGTGCTTTATATGTTGGCCTAACATATGTTGCTTTTCTAAAGACACTCTTGCTTTACTATAAAACATTCAGGGTGTTTTGTGTAGAAGAAAATCTCTATCAAGAAGTCAAACAAAAGCAAGTCATACAAGTCACTGCTAAAAGCAAACACCTCCGAATTTGGTATCTTTGTAAATATAATTAAGGAATTGTTTAATCAGCATTCATCTGTGGAAGTCTAAGCAAAACCCCCACCAAAGCAGACAAAAGGAGAGCCTTCACCCCACCAAACTGCAGTCTCGCCTGTTCTTCATTTCAGGACTTTTTTTTTTTAGTTCTATATGCAAAATGCAGTTATGATGGTGACCATTTCACCATGGGGAAAAGAGTATTATTAAATGCAAATAAAATTATGCTTATTATAGTGAGAATCGTAAAGACAGGCTGTCTCTTTGAATTATGTGCCTGAACTTCCTTATCAATTGCTCATTTAATAGTGTTATAAGTGGTCTTTACTGGGGTCATGTTCAACCACAGATTGCCTGTGTACCACCAAGACTAGTGGGGTTGCTCTGCGCAGAACCACAGGCAGACTACTAACCCTTCTGTTACCAAATGGATGATGGCTATGAATTGAATTTTAGATGTCTGGGGTGTTTTCATTCTTTGTCTAAATCTGTACTGGTGTTGTGCACTGGCTAATTTTATTTCTTTCAACTGAAGCTCAATTTTTAGTTTCTTTTGTAAATCTTCCATGGCTATATTCTATCAAAGATCTGCACACAATTCAGGGACTTGGAGTGAGCTGATTGCATGTGAGGTCTGAATTTAGCTGAACATACAAAAAGCATCTTTTGATATTGCCTCTGTGACAGAATAGGTCATGCTTTAGATTTGAGCTGTTACGTTGCTTGGAGTATCTTTCATGCTCCTGATCAAAAAAAGAGGCCTGTTGATAAGAGAAGGAGCAGGTACCTGGAGCTTCTCCTTTGAAGTCCGGTGGCAAACAAACCAAGTTGATGGTCTTTCATCAGTTCCCGTGGGATTAGGTTCTCTTTTTAATTGCTCATTTGCTGGGTGGTAAGTAACATGTTAGGTGGTGTTAAGATGCTGTTCTCTTTTTTTGAGTCTTGATCCAGCAAACTCCTTAAGTATGAGCTTAACTATAAGTTTGTTGTGTCCTTGAAATAAATGGGGTTATTGAAGTTGTATAAAGCTGAAAGCAACTTGAAGTGATGTTTTGGTTGGATCCACTGCCTTAATATACTCCTACATATACATCCTTATACCAGATTGGCTCTTTCTCAGTTTAGTGCCGCTATAAGAGACAATTTACAACTTTTAGCCTGGCTGTGATTGTGCTATAGCTGTTTTATCACTGGCCATCCCAATCCTTTCCCTCCCTTGGTTTGCCTTCTTGGAGAATTGCTGGTGAATTGTGATGGGAGCAGGGCTGATTTAGGTGAGTTAGGCTTCTGTCATTAAAAGGACAGAGATGTCTAGGACTGGTACTACCATATAGTATTATATTCTGTGTTAGAGAGCAGAAGTGCAATGTTGTGTTCACTGTCTAGGATTTATTTTATTGGTTATATCCACTGAAACAAACAAATCCACAAAAAATAAAACAGCAAATCCAAAAAACCTCAATTTTTAACAAGGAAAATGACCTTATGGTTTTACATCTTCCCAACAAGCTGTGACCAGCTACAGAATACACTACTTTGACAATGAACTCTGTCATCTTTTCATCTGATTTACATAGAACCTTATGGATAACAAAGTTTCTGCTTATTGCGGAGGGGGGTGGGGAGAATAAAAAAAAAGCCAGTGGCTGCCTGAACAGGCTGCCATAAATACAACTTGCTTGGCATGCCTGTCCCTGAGATGAACTGATTTGTGGTCTAGATTCAAAAGTGTTTTACTGTTCTTTGCTTCTCTGTGGATCAGCTATTTAGATCAGGCTAATTTTCAGCTGGAGGAACTGAAGAGCTATTATTCTCCCTGAAGGTTATCTCATTTGTTTAAAAACTGGTGGCAAAACCACTGACTGCTGTATTTTTTTTTTTTTAAGACAACAAGCAATAGGGGAGGAGAGTTATATCTGGAAAACTCCCACATGCAAAACCCCAAGGTCCTTTCCTGAAATAACAAATACTTTCACAAGTAATAAAATGAACTTCACCATGGTTCTCAGAAACTCTCTCCTCAACTGTACCAGAGGATGAGCTCATCAGGTTACGCTCCATGGCATTTCAGAGGGTATATTTCTTGTCATAATACATTCAGAGTATGGTATTTTTTCAGCCTTTACCACTGTGTCAAAATTGGTTGGCCAGCTTGCCCAAGGGGAATATAGACAGAAGCAAACTCACATGCAAGACAACACCTTAAGAAGTGAAGCTGAAGTTCAAGAAACCTTAGAAAGTTGGAACTAAGTATTCCACGTTGTTGGTTAGGTCCTTAGACAAAGTAATTTTCTTAATTCTTCTTTTTTTCTAAAGGAATTGACACTTACAGACTCTCCTTGCTGGATATATCATAGAACAGATGTCAGGTTAGCTATTATCAGTTAGAAATTGCCTTTTAGGTTGGTTGGGTTTTTAAAAATTTTTATTACTATTGTTTTAGTGAAGGAATTCATTGTCAGTTGAGTGATGATGATACAAGCAGACTTCTATCTGTAATAACAGGCATGTCATGGCTAGGAGGAGCAGCTTTAAGAGGAAAGTGTTGATACGTTGCTAAAGCTCACAAGGAAGTGCAGGCATCTAGAGAAAACACAGGATGAAATTTGTCTTTCTGATTCTTGCTGCTCCTGCAGCATGGCCTAGCTGGGAAACACGGGATGTACTGGGCACCCATGGTGGGGACTGTCTTGAGACAAGCACATTTTCCTGAGTATTGAACTGTACCTCCCCATTCCCACTCTGACACCCAGCTGCACTCCTTGCAGGGGGAGGAAGGCAAGCACTTTGGAAAATGCAGCTGCCTCGAGCATTTAGATGGGAGCTCCTCTAATTTGGACAGCTGGACTATCATGTATGCCATTCTGTTTAAAATTAGTGGTTACGAAAGAATTAAGAGAAAAAAAAATGGAGAGATTAGTTCAGATAAATAAAATATAGAGCAGGCTGCTTCGCAATCAGCTCAGACTCTCTACAGGGAATTGCCTCACCAAAAAGGATGTCTTCCAGATTCCTTCCCACTCATCTTCCTTATGAGATAGTTTTTCTTCCCCAGTGCAAGGATGTGTTTGTGACTCCTGCCATCTAGAATATCCTCCTTCTGTGTATGGCCTAAATGGCCTTTTTGCCTTATGACTTAGCACCTGCTTTTATTCATTGTGAAATGATTTTATGTGCCATTTAGTAAATGTGACAGGCAGTGCATTGTGCACTGTCATGTTTTATTTACTCCCATAAAGCACTGTGGAATACAGTTAGAATGCGACATCCAGGACATGGAGTAGTGCTGCATTGTGCTGTGTTGCAGCATGGGACAGTTCAATGCCTTCAAAGATGCACTGCCTTTTCCTTTTCCTTTTTTTCCTTTTCCTTTTCCTTTTCCTTTTCCTTTTCCTTTTCCTTTTCCTTTTCCTTTTCCTTTTTCTTTTCCTCCCTAAAATATCTTTTATTAAGTGTTTTTTACCCTGACTTTCCCCTTGGTGAATGTGTGATTTCCATGAATTCCCCCAGTGTCTTGTCTGCTTGGAAAAGTCTCATTTTAGTCTCATAGCTTTGTTGATACAAAAGGTAAGAGAGTTGCTCACATCTCCTCAAGCTGTTTCCCAGATGCTTGATGGTTCACGAGGAGCCAACCTTCTGGGAGCGAGTCTGGGTTGACTAACCCAGGCTAACACTGGGAAATCCCAATGAAAATCCCCTTAAGAAAATTCTAGTGTGTTTGATTACAGTGCTGGCTGCACCACTTCAGGTTGTAATTTAGTGCATGGTGAGGAGGGTGAGAGGGAATCAGGCTGTTCAGAGCTCCTGAAGAGTCTGCTCCAGCATCAGGTGAAGGCTTGGAACAGCTTTAGATTTCATCCCATGTGGGCTATGCAAACAGTATTTATGGTCATTCTCATCAAACATACTTTCTTCCTTTGTGGAAAGGGCTTTTCCTCAGAGTGGAATATTTGAATATCCCTTATTTTACTACAGTGAGAATTTTCTCCCCATGCTTCTCTCCAGCCTTTCCTCTCCAATGACTTTATAATTTCCATGTTTACCAGGTTGGAAATAACAAGTCACTGTGCTTTGATTTTTAAGCTTCATAACACATGCAGCTCTATTGCTCCATGTATCTGTAAAACTTGGATACTGCAGAGCTGTGCTAGTAATGACGTTTCAGCACTAGTCCTGGTCAGGTGTGACGGCCTTGCAGGCAGAGCACTGTAGTCTGTGGGATTCAGAGTTTGACTTAAATGAAAAGCTGTGACAGACCCTCTTCTTGATGTAAGGGAGAGCAGGTAGTGTTCATTCTCCATTGGTGTGCTGTGTGCACAGGTGTTTTGTTTGGGGGTACACATATGAGCACATTTCAGAGATTCTGTCCCCAGAACTCTAATTTCAGCAGCTGATGACATGAGGGCAAAGCCTGTGCTAGGACTGCCTGGGAAAAGGGAACCTTTCCCTCAGAGTCATGAGCCAGCTTGAACCACACAGTGAAATGCATGGTGACAGAGGGAAAATGACAATAGTTTGCTGTCCAAGAAAGAAGAGTAAAGGACTCTCAGGCACAGGATGAGTTTTGCCATGTGTTGTTGCAGTAACTTTTGTTCTGACTTAGGGAATGGTTGTTTTGCACTAGAATTTGTTATCATCAAATCTGTTTTATTTTTATCCCTCTTCTTGGATGTTTTGGATAAAGTGCTGTGAAATATCTTGTCCTCTTGGTGTACTGGGTATTTTCAGAGTCCAAAGGTCCTCAGGATTTCAGTAAGAACTCAGTAGTGTTGGCTGGACATTTTGTTTCATTCCAGATCAGAGGAGAAAAAAACCCCACAGATGTCTTTCTTCCCTTTTTTTAGAATGAAACCAAATACAAAACAGACTTCAGCATAGATGTCATGAAAATTGCAACAAAACTATTAGGTGGGTGGTCTTTATTTTCACCAAATTGGCACTTTTCCAATCCAAATTGTTTGATCAAAGCAGAACAAAACAAAACTGGCTAGTTCTGCACTTTGTGAGCTAGGGCTGTGTTTGCTTAGAAAGGGTGGCTCAGAGTCTGAAAGCATCTTAGAAAGATGTCACAATTAGGTCTGTGGAGATAGCTTTATAAGAAAAACAGACTTTTTCTTCTGAGTTTCGGGTTGTTTGGAAGCTAGAATTACTGTGCTGTCAGAAGAGTACAATGAATTTTTAGAAACCCATGCTTTCCTTTCAGCTGCATGCAAGGAGGTATTTACAGCCGGGAACCAGTGAAAAGCAACCTGAAAAATAGATGTACTAATAATGAAATTTGTACCATTTTTCTGGATTCCTGTTTTCAATGAGCATTTATAAAACAAGTGAATGTATTTCATATAAAGAGCTTAGAAAACTTCAGTCACACATTAGATTTTATTTTAAAAGTGAAGACTTAGATTAGTGTGTGAGACAGATGGCTGTGGCTGGTTGCTTTGGTTTTGTATTTCCAGCATTCACAGAGTGGCTTGGTGAAGATATTTTTCCCCTACTTGTTCTTCTTCAATAGCCAGATTCAGGAGAAGGTACCAGTTTTCTATTTCTATTGCTTGCAGTGGAACTGGAAGTTGACGTGGCATTTGGCAGAGTGATGGTCAGATTAAGATAAAGACACCAGTTTGGGTGTTTACATGAAAACAAGAGTACAAATTCATGTAGATCCCCAGACATCATGTGGGGAAGGAACACAGGTAGCTGTCCCACACGTGGAGGCTCAGAGGTGCATGTCTTGACTGGGAACTGAAACCTGCCATGAGCTGCATGTTGCCTTGGAGCCTTCTGATCCTCAAAATGTCCACATACTAAAGTTGTCAATGCACAGAAGAATGGTTGTTCGCAGTTCTTTGATGCAAACTGACCCGAATTCCAGCATCAGGAACAGCTGGGCAGTGCAAGTGCATGGTGCAACTGAGAACACATTTTGACTTTTAGAGAGCTGGGTCTTGACACAGTTCCTGTAATCCTTGGAACCATGGGTTGACAGCAGCAGAGGTTTTACCTCAGTATAAGTAAACTTTAGGAACAATTGAATATTTGCTCAGGCAAAAGTTGTAGAATATTAATTAAGTAAAGACTTGGCTATTTATCTTGAAGTTACTGAGTAAGATGGTTGATGGGACAGGATCTGGCCTCAGTTACATCGGTATAAGCATGGAGTAACTGTTTGAGTAAATGGACCATAGGCAGAAAATGGTTCACACCGTATAAATAAAATCAAAACATGGCCTTACACATGTTTCTGGGAAGAAATACTTAAGCACAGTAAAGAAATTTAAATTCACCCGTACTCACCTTCCTGCAGCCCTTCATTGATGCTTTTGTTTAGAGGGCATTGCTCCCCTGAGCAAAAATTTGAGAAGCAGGACTGTTTACTTTTTTTATTTCAGTCTGCCTTACTTCATTGTTCTCAAGCTTGTAGCTTTTATTAAAGTTTAATTCTGTTTTAAAACCAAAGTTGTGAGAATGGCATTATATAATCAATATAAATGTAAAAATAATTGTACATTTCTTGTAAAATAAAGAGTCTATATACTTGAGCTCTGTTGTTCTTACTGTTTAATAGGGGATTGAATTAAGAGAAAATACACTGTACTTCCTATTTAATAATAACTGCTCCTAGACCCAACTTTTTATAGACTTGAAATGCAAATAATTGTGCTGTGTTGTAAACTGTTGTGTTTTTTGCCTTCCTGTAACTGGAACAACATACTAATTTCTACAAGTTGTGACTACTAACAGAGAGCAATCACCTCACAGACTTGTACCGAAAAGAAGAGAGCATCAGCGTGGCAGGGAACGGCTGCATCCACAGTCCTCGCTTCCCCAGCAGCTACCCCAGGAACCTCCTGCTGACGTGGCGCCTCCACTCCCCTGAGAGCACCAGGATCCAGCTGGCTTTTGATAGTCAGTTTGGGCTGGAGGAACCCGAAAATGAGATCTGCAGGTGAGTGGCGAGTGAATGTTTGCAAAGGGCTCCTTAAGACCCCCTTCGAGCTCACAGGCATGAGAGTGCAAAGCAAAACCAGGGCATCTCTGGCTGGGTCTAAGATGTCCTTGCAAGGAGGCCAGACCTTTAAGGGGCTCTCCCAGCTGAAATTGATCTTTGAGTTCATAAATAAACTGAGCTGTCCTGGACCTGAAGCAGTTTTGTCAGGTTTTTAGTCCTTCTATAACGTTTTAAGCACAAGGTACTTGTATGCTCAAATCCAGCTACCATAGCATATCCTACTTTATCCAACAATCCTACTTTAATAGGATTTTGTCCTCTGTCACCTCTGTCGTGTTTCAGCCAGGCAAGAAACATCTTTTTCAGTAGGTGGAGGGCTTTAGGAGGTTTGAGTGAGTAGGAAAGTGTTTATTTTGGGGTGTGAGGGACAGAAAAAATGCTTTGAAAAATATAATTATGTTCAAATTACTTGCTTATCTTTAGTTTTACTCCTCACTGGTACAGGTCTGTTTAAAACTTTTAAATATAAGTCCACAAACATCAGCGTGCTGATGCATGCTGATGTATCTATAAATCTATTAAAGCCTACCCTACTATATCCCAGTTGCATTGGTTCCCCTTTTAAGAAAAAGTGACCTTAAGCTCAGATCATCTGGCTGATTAACCTAGGTGGATAAACTGTTTTGCATTAGTAGAGAGGTGAATCTTGCCAACATTCACTAAAACAGTATAAATCCATGTGTTTATATTTCTTTTATTCAGCTCTCTTTTCTGTGGGAGAAGACAGGCTCAGGGTTCCCATGCCCTCCAAAAGGCAGATTGCTGTGATGCTACTTACTTAAAATGCTCAAGTCTCAGCCTCCAACTCTGCCTGATCATGTTGTTACTTACACCTTATCTATGCAGAGAACTTTGTTGTTAGTGTTTCTGTACACCCAGCCTCTTCTTATCTTATCTTTGTCAATTAATTTGTGTTTGTAGGGTTTGGCATCTCTGCAGGCATTTTACAGGGTGGACTTCTTTTCCTTATTTTTCTTTGTTAAATTTTCTGCATTACTGATAGAGGAAACCGTTCCTGCAGGTTTGTTTTCCATGTAGTAATAAAAGAATGCAGCCTAAAATTGGCTCTCCTTCCCTGCTCCTTGGCAGGTCTGCTCTGGTGATGTTGGTCCAAGATCAGCAGCAGAGTCAGTAACAAGAGTGACCTCCCAGTATCCCAACACTTTCCCAGATTCAGAGCCTATTGCACACAGAAGCGGCCTGCTAATATTTACACAGTGGATAAACTGTGGCTGACCTGAAAGCATTGCAACTTTGAAACAGAGGGCTAACTTACTGCGGAAAAAAAGATGAAGTATTCTCTGTCAAAAGCCATTAAAGGTGGTGGCACAGTGAGGGAAAGTCAAGCTGTTACTGGCATTGTGTGCTTGGAGAGCATCTTGGAAAACAGTCTGCTTGCTTTTTCCAGAGCAGCTAATTTAGAATGCAGAGAAAAGCAAAGACCTTCCATCATCCATAGTGTCTATAGAAGCTGGAGAAATATCACATTCTTGTCTGCAGTAAAGCTTTCCCTAGAGTTTCTGGAAGACCTTTATTTGGGTAGTATTACTTCCAGAGTGAGGAATTTTTTGGTCAGACAGCTTGTGATGGCTTTAAGTCTGTTAAGTACTGTGTGCAGTTGGATTTTTACTAATACTCAATATATTTTTCAAAACTATATCCTTTCTGCAGCTTCAGTCCCTGACAGTCCCTGCAGTGCTGCTTTAGAGAGACAGCCAGGACTGTTTTCATTGAAATGAATGCCGAGGGCTGAGCATATGCTTGAAGGCTGGGCATACTGGACAAGTAATTCAGGACCTCTGCACCCTACCTTGCTTTTGTATTTGCTTTTGACCTTAAGCTTTTTTTTCCCAGAAACTTCCTAGTGTTTTCTTTCAATTTTTCATTAATGCTAATTATTGTAATTTGCATACTATTAAGACTGAACTGATTGAAATTCATTCAGGCTGAGGAATAAAAAGGTATATTTTAGCAGGGCTGTATTTCTGCTGAGCTTCTGAAGAAGGAGAGGAAATATTCAACGTCTTAAAGAACGTTCAAAAACTGCTGATACCATTTCCACAGGCACTTGATAAGAGATAATTCTGAGAAGCAATTAAATTACCCAGCCTCTGAGGCTCCTTGGATGCACAGAAGCAACTGAGAATACACCTACTTTCATGATCGTTGCAGCAAAGCCTCTGCTGCTGAAAGCAGTTATAATCCTTGAAAGTCCATGGATGTTCACTGGTTTTGCTACTTAGTCTGGCCTCTGGCTTCCAAAAGTGGGGAGGCCAATCAGCACAACTTTCACCAAAGCTTACAAGGTTATCTCCTGCTGAGCACCACAACCCCTTGTGTTGCAATAGGCATTCACAGTTGTTGTGCTGCTCTGGGTGGGGGTGGATGCTTGGGAGCTCTGCTGGGTACCACATCCATCACCACCAGGGAGTGGGAGCTGGGGACGGTGGAGAGAGATTGAGACAAGTTTACCTCTGCCTGGAACTAAATTTTGGTGTGTTACAAAAAAAGAATATTTCAGCAGAGTTTGGGGAGATTTAAGTGGTCACGGCGGATCTGTTATTTTCTGTTCTGTGCAATTTGGGGTTGGTGAATATAAAAGCAGCAGAGCTGATATTCTCAAACCACATCGTACTTGTGGTGTTTTTCTCATGGGCTCTCAGCAGAAAAAGAAAAGCATGTCTGTTATTTACAGAGCTATTCAGCTCCCACAACTGGGCAAAGAGGAGGGTGCTTGGCCCACAGACCTGGGGGTGGGGAGCTAGCAAGAATCACTTAACAGTTCTGAACTCCCTCTTTGGAGGGAGCAGATGCTTTGATAATAGAAAACATTCCTGGTAAAGACCTCCAGAGTTTTAAGGCTTAACTGTACTGTGAGGATGGTACTCAAGCTGCCCCTCTTGTCATCACCTCTGCCTCGCTGGCAGCAATGTGTGGGGCCTAATTCTGGCTCAAAGATACTGAGAAACGTTTTGTCATAGATTTAGTAAAAGCAGAACTTTATTCTCTATCTCCATTATTCTCCAGCTCAATAACTGTACTCATTTTTCTATTTATTTATATGGTCATTTATACCCGAGCAGGCGAATGCACAGGCTGGAGCAGTGAGTGCTACCACTGTGTCCCCTCATCCCTAGGGTTTAGTGCCTTCTGATCCTGGCAGAGCCCTCTTTGGGCTCAGGGACCTCTGCTGTGGCACAGGTGCCTGGCCAAGATGTGACTTTTCACAGAACTGCAGCACGCAGACCAGCAGAATGCTTTCCTGCTTGAAAGCTAGACATAAATCTTTCCAAACCAGCTACAGGAGCAATGTACCACCTCCAAGGAAAGTCCTAAAAAGCACCTCTCAGTAGCATGCTGAGTCCCTCCAGCATCTCCCTTTGCTCATGGCACAGTGGCTGCCCCTCTCTAGCCCTCTGACTGACACAGCAGGCGGGTGCATGTGGCTGCTGCTGCTGCTGCTGCAGGGAGTTGGGCGACCACCACAATGTGCACAAGTGCTTGCAGCTGCTCAGGTTGGGCAGCCTGCCTTAAATAATATTTTATCAGGTCTCTAAATTATTTACCCACCACATGAAACGCAATGTGTATGCTTACTGTATACTAAGCGCATGCAAGTGCCTCTTATTGCTATTTTAACATGGTAGCAAATACTGTCATGTTCCAGGAGCACAGAAATCAGTCATTTGAGCACTCAGGCAGTAGCCTGCAGCTTAGTATATTTTGTGGCACACAAACTTGTCCACCATTTGTAATATTTAGTCTGATGTTTTGGAGAGGAGAACAGGGGACAGTTGTCTTTTTGTCTCCAGCTGTGCTCCTGTCAATTTGCAAGCACCCTCTTTAACCAGAGTCAGCAAAAACTGATTCTTCACACTCTTTTTCAGGTATGACTTTGTGGAAGTGGAAGATGTATCAGAGACCAGCACAGTTATTCGAGGACGGTGGTGTGGACACAAGGAAGTACCTCCAAGAATAACATCAAGAACAAATCACATAAAGATAACCTTCAAATCCGATGACTACTTTGTGGCTAAACCTGGATTCAAGATATGTTACTCTCTTGTGGTAAGTCTCCTAGGGATAATAGGGGTAAGGGACAGCTTGCAGTGTACAAGAGCATCAGTTCTTGAAGATTGGATGGTGCAGCTAACTACAGGATCAAAACACTAAATGACTGAAAGTAATTTTATTCCAGCAACTGCATTAATGCAGACCAAAGTACTTTTGACATCGTGTCATTAAATATAAAATAAAGTCAATTTCAGTTCAAGATTTACTCTAATAACATGTTTCAGAAGCACTAACACTTTCTACACTGAAGCTGCACTGCCACTGCCTTGAGAGATGCTGCAGAAATAGCAAAGAAATGGCTGCTCTGTGGACCCCTTTTTCATGTTCATTTGAGGTCAAATAAAAATACCTTGAGGGGTTATGGCTGTGATTCTCAGATAAAGAATAGTTTATTCTGTATGCAATAAAAGTCTGCATGCAAGACAGTGTGCTAAGGCTCAGACTGTATTTTTAATCAGATATCAACATACCTCTGTATATGCAGAAGCATTAGTAGTGTATCATGTACTGTTTCAATTATATGAAAACCTCCTTTTTTTTGTTTTTATTTTCGTTTTGTTTTAAGGGAGCAGGAATGCTCCGTACTCTTAAATAGAATTTGATACAAATATGTATTCCTTTGTATTGCTCTGATTAATATTGTAATGCTTTTGGTGCAGTGTAGCTCGAAAGAGGCAGATTTTGCAAACACTCAGGAAATGGTAAGCAATAATTTATTATACTGTCATCATTATATTTTCCTATCCATCACACTTCTTACTCCCTTTTTATTCAATCCACTGTCCGTTAACAAGAATAAGAAGGCCTGGAATAGCAATAATGTAACAGGAAACATTCATTGTTTGAGTCATTTCACTTCCACCTCTTGGCTTTGCATGCATGTATGCCTGTGTATGCTAAAAAGAGTCCATAAACAGCACATTGTCAAGACAGAGTAAAGCTATAAAGATTTTGCTGCCTTGCATTTGAATTGTTAGCCTTCTAGTGGAGTAAGGCATTCAATTGTAGGTACATCCTGAGCTCTAATTTGAAGATAATCTACTAAAACTCAAATTCAGGCAGAACAGTCTATGAAAGACCACTGGGCATAAAAATGAGACTGAAGCAGCAGCCTTTTTTTATACTGTTTGTATCTCAGCACAGCCACAGAAACTCTGCTGCATTTAGCAAGTTTTATTCCAGAGAATATACAAATAGTCTGATAGTATTAGACTTTCCAAAAATGAATGTTGTCACTGATAAGACACAGGATTCTCTGCACTGGAAAGCTCAGAAAAGGCTACTGTATTTATCTCATTTCAAAACTGTGAGTAAACAGAGAATTTGCAATCTTGCAAATATATTTACAAGAATGATGTCTAAGTGCACCCTCTGAATGAAATACTACTTTATTTCAGAGGAGAGCCCTGTACAGGTGATTGGTGGCATTTTTGAGGTGGGGAGTGGTTTGTACTTAGCTACTCTTCAGATTCCGAACCGTCCAACCTGAAATTGCAGGATTAATAGTGAGCAGAGCCAGCCCTTATTCCATAGTCCCCACAGTCGCCTAGAGCGCAGTTCATGGATATCCTGAGCACTGCTGACCCCTGAAGGTTGGATTCGCTGTGTGTTTCTAGTCAGTAAACCAGGGAGCATTAATGGAGCATGCAAAAACATATGGTATTTTGTATGAGATGAAATTAAGGATCTTTTTCCTTCCCTTTCTAACCTTCTCCGACAAAGGGCTACTTCTGGGGCCTTTCTTGGAACATGGTGCACAAGACATGTGCAAATCTCTTAATTCCCTTGCTTTTTCTTATGTTTGGAGTTTGGATCTGCATGGTAGTTGTTTATTTGTACACCAGACTCTGATAATTTTCCAGAGAAAATAAAGCAAGTGATTTGAAATGTAGTGATCAGCTCCATCTTCTGTGCATCATGCCAGAATGACTGGGTGAATTTCTCACAGTTACTCATGCAGCCAAACAGCCTTGCAGCCTGACTCTTTGACCTCTCATTTATAAATCTTCAAGGAAGTCAGTGAAGTTCACTACATTTGATGTAGATCAAGCTTTTACTTAGATCAGCACTCTGCGTGAGGCACAAATAAGGCACCACAGAACTTAGCAGAAACATCCTTCACTATCTTAGTATACTTGTGTTTTCCTATTAACTTCACATTTCAGTACCATTTAGAGAAACAAAAGGGGATCATTTTTCTAGAGAAGATATAAATTAGACTTGTATCACTTGTATCACATTTGCCCTTGTGAAACAAGGTATAGAAAGTAAACGTGCCATATAGGATGAAAGGGCTCAATGGGATTAGAACTCAGACTGATTCTGGAAAATTAGACCAGAAAGATAGAGGGATGGTCTTTAACAGTATAAGGTTGAAAATTATATGGATACGTATGAATATTTAACTGTCTCAATATAAGATAAAGGACAAGGGACGGGGGGAAAAATCTCTGAAATAAAGTCTGACCATCTAACTACAGCATTTAGCAGCTTTTGCTTGCCAGGGCTGTCTTCCTCCACCTTCTTTCTCCTCTTCTTCCCTCATCCTCTGTGTCTTGGCACGTCTGCCTCTGCTCTCCCCTCTGTGGGTCTGAGGGACTCAGAATGCTGCAGGGGGAACAGTGATGGTGGTCTTGAAGGCACAGGATATGTCCATCATGCTGCTGCCTGCTGTCTGTCCCAGATCTGCTCTTCTCTCACAAAGTTATAGCACTCCCTGGAGTGGGAGCTCCAGGGTGGACCTGGCTCCAGGAGTTTGTGAGTTGAGTGTGTCCCACTTCCCACTGCTGACCTCAAGCTGCCTAGGAGTCAAAAGTGTCCTAAGTTCTCTGGAAAAAGTCCCTCCTCCTCTGTGCTGGCTGCAGGAGGAGGTAGGTGTGCACAGCTGTGACTCTCTACACTCCACACTTCACATTCAAAGCCCTCAGTTGTAGCTGTGCAGTTTGTTGGCTTAGTCTGGGTATCCAGCAGAGAATTGTTTCCCTTGAACCTCTTTAAAAATTGCCTTTTTCTTTAAGCTTCATGGATCTAGAGCAAAAATGGTCTGGAGCAAGACCTAGACAAATATTAGGCATGAGAGTCATTTGATTGCAAATTTGTTTGGAATTCCTCCCTACCATTATCACTTAAAGCCATTATTTCTCTACATTTTTTAATGCTTTTTCTTGATTGAGTTGTCTTAGAAGTATTAAATTGTATTATAGGAGGCACTGAGGTATTCTAGGGTGGTGTTTTGTTTGTTTGTTGGGTTTTTTGTTTGGTTTTGGTTGGTTGGTTGGTTGGTTGGTTTTGTTACATTATTTTTTTACTCTAAGGACATAATCATTCACAACAAACAGTGTAGAAATCCATGAAGCAGAGGAAGATAAATTTATATAATCCCCTTTTTCCTTCTGAAGTTCTTTCAATGTCATAATTCTGGAAAGGAATGCTAACAAGATTGGATCCCATGTTTTAGAACTTAATTTGCATGGACATTTAGTGAAATAGTCTAGGAACTCATTCAGGAACATGTTTCAACAATAAAGGTGAATGTTTGGAATTAAAATTCCCAACTCGGCATCTAATTTCATTTTAATGAGACAGCTAGAAAATGCTAGATTCCGTTTGCTAATTACAAACATTATTTTAAGTTTATTGTAAAAGGCACATAGTTGCTGTACATTTATAACAATAAATTCCTATTGCCTTACTAATTGTTTGGTTAATCCTAAATGAAATCCATACTTTGGAACTTTGACTAAAATCATTATTGGAAACAAGGGCTACCAAAAAACTAGGAACATATGTACGTGTACTTGTATAAACGTGCATGTATATAAAGATGTAAGGTTACATATATGTCCTTATACATGTGGAGATGTGGTATTAAAGAGGAAAACATAAGAGCATTTGTCCCAAGATAAGTTTATGCATCAAAATATGTATCGGGGTGTTAAATCCTAAATAATTTTGGCTTGTTTAAAAATGAAGTTCTTTGGATGAGGGAACCATAAAGAAATTAATAGAATGGTGGAGGGAGGAACTTTGAGTTTGGATCCATATTTGGAATTTTACAGGGAATGGCTTTCTGCTAAACACCGTGTATATACATCACCACTCCTATGATCAAAAAGAGCATTAGTCACAAACAGGGGTAAGACACCACAATAAAATTAAATTACTTTCCCATGCAAAGAATATTGACCAGTCAATGTTTGCTCAGATTCTAGGCTTAAACAGTTTAATACTTGTCTGTTGAGTTCAGAAGAAAACAAACAAAATTGGAAGACCAATCAGAAAATGAAAATGGGAAGAATAACAACTTGATCCTCATACTTGCACTCACTACTATCACTCTGAATTAAGCTACTGGCTCCCTGTATTTTACTACACTTGTCTGCACAAGTAGTGCAGCAGCAGGCTTAAGGATTTTTATAAATAAGTCAATAAATAAATGCCCTTAAGAGGTAACACCATCACAAAAAGACTCACCAGTGGGAATACAGATTCATAAAGATCATAAGGAATGATTAATTCCAAGCTGAAGCCAGTCTGGAAGCTGCATGAGTCTGCTGCTGTACTTCTGGTTTAGCTTGTCACTTCTTTCACAGAATGGATAGATAATTCATTTCTGTATCCAGGACAAAATATTCTGCCTGAAACTCCATGTAATATATCTCATGTGACAACAGGAGTGATAATGGTGCATCTATACCTTCCCTGCTATTAGATAATACACAGAAGGAATCCCAGTAAATTGCTGGGATTACAAAAGGAAAGAATGGGGTGGAGTGGCATGTCTTGATTAATAAAAGGGTCAAACATAAAATAGATTTCACAATGAAGAAAGAAGAACTTAATTGTGGACTTTTTATCAGTTCTTCTGCTACTTTCTCTGATTTCAGTTTTGATTGCCTGTCTATGCTAGACATACACATATGTCTATGTCTATTTTATAAATACAATCCATGTGCAAAACACATAACAATCTATATGATGAAACTTCTATTTTCTTAAGTTCTGACAGAAAACTATATTCTGTGTTTTGCTCAAGGCATACCATCCTCATAAAATTATCTGCCAGAGGCTCATCTTTCAGGAGAGAAGTAATTAAGTCCTAGGTTCTAATTAGATAAGACTTGCTCAAAATCTTTAACATTACTTCTCCAACTTCATATAAGCAGGGAATTTAAGAGATTATCTATGCATAATTTTTTTTTTCCTTTGGAAGATGTTAAAATTTTTAAACAGCAACATAAGATGGCAGCATGTTAAAAAGAGATATTACTTCTCGGTGCCTCTTGAGACATGGAGTATCTCAGAGTAATTTTATATGGGGAGTAGGAATGCTTTCTATTTAATAAGGCTGCCTGAGAATCCAACAATCCTCAACCTGGTGCTTAATTCACAGGACCTAACCTGTCCTTCAGCAAAGTTTGATGAAGAAAGGAAAGTGGCATGGTAGAAAAGCAAAGCAGTGTGGTAGGCAGACACATTCTGGTTCTCCAAGCACTCAGAGCAGAACAAAAGGTAGTGAAGGATACAAAAAAAAAGCAAAAAGTGGGAGTTGGATTGCTTGGCAATAAGGAGAGGGTATTCATGGATTCAGAAGGCATGTCTGGATGGTCAATTTTACGGGCAGCATTGGCTGCTCCAGGGACTGCCAAAGTTTCTGATTAAAAGATTCAATCTGACATTTGCACCAGCCAAGAGCTTTTTCTGCCTTCAGCATCCTGCCACACCTTCCAAAACCCTAAACCTTTACTGACTAATTCCCAAGTCTTGTCCAACCAATCTCTTTTCCTCCACGGTGGGACAACTTGCAGGTTTTCAAGTCTTAGATGCACCAGCTGGATGCAGCATATGAGTCACAGGGAACCTGGGGGCTGCAGCCAGAGCAGCCAAACCTGACATGACCCAGCGTTTCACAGTCACTTGTCCCAGACTGCATTGTCCCCCAGTGTTCCCTAGACTGTGGTCCTAATGTTGTCCTTCTCTTGGCAGGTCTTCTGAAGGTCTGATGCCCCTTCCATGTTTTACTCTTGTCTCAGATACTAAGACTGGTCCCAATCCTGCTGTGTGACTCTCTAAATTTTAAATTTCATTAGGAGTCTCCTGTTTTTGTGTCTTAATTTTTAAAGCCATTCAAAAATCAGAGATTTCAGGGAGAAGAGGAATCACCTACCAGCTTGGCATTAGAGGATGCTACAAGTACTAGAGGGATGGACTGATATAGGATCATTCAGGAATGGCTATTGAAACAGTGGCAGCAGCAAAGACAAAGGAGGACAGTTAAGTATAGTCCAAGTTCAGAAATAAAGGTTTTTGTGGGTAAGGCAAATACACATAGTAGAAGAGTCAAGGCCACAGAGAGAGAGAAAGCAGCAGAAACACCAAAATGCCATGCTGGGGAGGTAGGTGAAGCCCCAGACAAGCAAATATTCTTGAAAACAAAAAGAAAAATTACGAAGCCAAAGTACAGAAAGGCTGTAACTAACAGGATCAAACTTCATGAGCACACAATAAAAGAATAAGCCTTCCCTCTTTACTAGGTAGGCATCCACATGTCACTTGTTCATCACAGTCACATGAATGCAGTTTCACTTGGACTCAAGAGGGTGAATGGCAGTAAGGAAACATTTTTAACAAGGTGATGAAGGGAAGGAAGGATTTGCGTAACCCAGAAGAGTCATGGTGGCATGGTTCGAAAGGAAAAGAGGAAAATGAATGGGAGATTTTAAAGAGGAAGTGGACTTGAAATAAGAAAGACTGTGTCCAGGAAAGGAGGGAGGGCAGGTATGGATCAGGTAGAAAGCAAGACAAAAGTAAGACCATTTCAATAGATCATCTTCTTTTGGCAAAACCTCTGGCTGTGAACTTGAGGACTGGGCTTGAATATATTTCAAAAGTGAAAAGAGTCGACTGGGAACATGAATGAGGAATTGAGTTATGGCCAGGGAAATACAGACCTTGCAAGGAAGATAGCAGAACCAGAAGCAGTGGGACCATATAAGCACACAGAAGCTCCAGGAAGCTGTGAGACTTCAACTGATAAAACAATTGTTTTAATCAGAAAGGAAAATAGACCTTAATGCCTGTGTTTTCTCAGCTGCAAGCATGTGTACCTGGCAGTTTTGTTGTTTGAACAGCATGAGGGAGAACTGGCCATTTGCTTTCCTCTGTCCTTGATTTGTTGACAGCTCAGTTAAAGTGTGGTTTCTTTGCAGGATGTTGTCATTGATCTGTCTTAACATAGCAGTAGTCCTGTTATTGTCCAATTCCTGCTGAAAATGCTATGTCTTAACCCCAGTCATGTGCTGTACACTGGATGAGAATTCACCAAACTCGTAGTGGTGGCCAAGGATGAGGAAATGCAGCACTTTGCACCTTCAAAGGACTGTACAAACACAAATTTGTTATTTTAAAATCCAATATTCTGTCTCAAATTTCTAACAAGACTTAGAGGCATTGTTCATTTAGGCCAGCTTTAGAAGGATTACATTTTCTGCAGTCAAAACTTACCTGTTTAAAGAATTCTTGAGGAAATTAGTGACCCAGAGGAAATTTCCACTTTTCCAAGATAAGTTAGAGGTACAAAAGATACCAACAGGAAAAGATCATCATGTGCAGTACAAGAGAGTTACTTACCTATGTTAGACAAAAATAATCAGAGACTCAAAAGCCTCATTCAATATGAAGATGACTTCTTGCAAAATACAGCAGAAGCAAATTGGAAAATGCAAATTCCAAGAAGCACGCATTCATATTAGCGATGAGATCATAGCATGTAAGAATAGCAGAATAAGAGCCACAGGAATGTTGCAGTTGTTGGGAAGTGTGTAATACCGAATAGTGACTTGAGTATTTTAATTGAATGAAGGGAGCCATGGTATCATAGCAACTGGCTATGATCTTGCCACTGTATTTGACTAAGTGAGGGCATGTGTGAAGATTCACAGTAAATTGTCTGCCCTGTTAGCTTTCATGCTGTTGTAGTTTAAGCCCAGATGGAAATTAAGCACTACACAGTCACTCACTCACCCCCCTCCTCCACCCTGCCCCCCTAGTGGAATAGGGAGGAGGGTCGAAGCAACGTTGAGACAGGAACAGTATAATAATTGAAAATACAATTAAATACAGTAATAATGATGATAACAAACAGTAAGCAAAAAGTTATGTGCTGTGGTGTGGAATATCCCTTTGGTCAGTTCAGGTCAGCTGTCCCAGCTCCCTCCCAGTTTCTTTTGCATGCCTCCTCACTGGCAAAGCATGAAACTAGGAGAGAAAAAAGAGTTCTTGACTTAGGATAAACATGACTTAGCCAAACAACCCTAAATCTGTGTGCTATCAACACCACTCTTTTTCTGAACCAGCTCTGTAACAGCTACTGAGAAGAAATTAACTCTACCTTAGCTGAAACCAGGACATATGCCCATATTGCTTCCTGGTTCATAGTCACATTTTAGTCATAATGTATCTGGATACATAAAAAAATTCAATATGAAAGCTAATCTTTTTGCTTTTCTTCAAATGTCAGTTACAGTCAAACAATCTCTATTAAACATAAATACAGAGTACATGAAAAGCAGACTTCCAGTGAGCCAGAGTTCATGATACTGGTTGTGGCAAAATTGTTCTATTGGACAAGTAAGAAATTAAACCCATTCCCAAACTTGGCAAAATCTTATGTAGATGTTTTAATTAGGGAAACAAATCAATGATTCCTAGTAGTCTAGGAATCTTTAGAATGAATTTTGGTTAGAAAATTGATAGAAGATATTCAAGGTAATTTTTATTAAAACTTCTCTGGGTAGATCAGTCTGTTTAAAAAAAGATTTAATACTTAAGACTTTTTTTTAGAGCTTGCCATCATTAAAATCCATAATTCTGCTTACCAGGCGTGTTGGACAGCTTTCTCATGGTATCTATAAAGCAATATTTTTTATTAACATTAAATATGTGTAGGTAGCAGAAAGTTAGGATGGATCCAACACCAAAAATCGTAGTTCATGAAATGGAGGGGTACATTTTAAGTGCCATAATGACCATAACCTGGGAGAGGACAAAGACCACCCTGTTCCTGCCTCATTTAATAGTGAACGGTGACGAAGTGCTGATCTGCCCAGTGACATTTTTTCTTTACTTTTTTCTTAAGTAAGAACTACCTCAGAGAGATTTCTGAGGCCTACATCCATAATCTGTCTGCCTTAAGNCTTCCCATGTCTGTGCAAACAAACAGAAGATATAAGGAGCTTGGACCTGGTGTTTTGACACTGTACAAGAGACAGAGCAGTCACAGCTTAATTCAGTTTCTTTTAGAAGACATAGAAAGGCCTCGCAGTTAATTTGTCTGCTTGGAGATGACCATTAGGAAGGCACCAGAAGGAGAGATGGGAAATGCAGTAGCAAAATGAGCCTGCCATAAACACCCAGTCAGTGCTGCTGGTAGACTTGTGATCCTCTTTTGTATCTGCACTAAAGAGGAGGGTTAAATCCCACCATTCTTCCCTGTTAAACCTAAACAGCACATCAGTATGCATGAACAGGAGGTGAGTTTACACTGTCAGACTTTTTTAACAGCATTCATTATTAACCTGTCGATCACATTAGCTGTTTGTTTGAAAAGTGGAACTATTTTACACTGTTGACTTGAGGACATAATCTATCTCTGTAAATCCATATTCTGTCCTTTACTCCACTTCAGCAACAGTTTAAGAATGTTGGCATGTGAAATGATCTTAACATATGAAGAACTTTTTTTGGTTTGGTAAATCTGGAGGGTGTTTTCTAAAACTTTAGTTAAAATGGCAGATTTGTTGGAAGAAGAGAGGGTGCCATGCTTGATTCTGTAAAAAGTTTAATTGGGCATATTCTATTGCAATGCTGAAAAGAGAACTCCTCCTGGTTCTTCAGTGTGGCAACACTAGTCTGACTTACTACCATGGCCACAATGGAAGAGAAAATGGCCTGTTCTTCCCAGGCCCTGTTTCTGTTGAGCAGCCTCTGGTCTAGATTTTATATAAAAGACGAAGGTGCACAGCTTAATTTAAGTGTACCAGCTGTGCTGGAGAAGAGTAGGATGTCAGTCTGCTTCCTCTGGAAGTCTATCAGAAGCAAATACCAAAAGTGGTATGGTGCATTGAAACATGCTAGACCTCCAACTGCACTGAGGAACTTGTGAAAATCCATCACAGCAGGTGTTGGTTGCAAGTTGTCTTTTAAATCAAAACAAGGATTGCGTGTCTTCACAGCCTTGTGTAGAGAGGGGCTCCAAGGCACAACTTTATGTTCTGTACTCCTCCAATACTATTTATTTGACTGTGTGTCAGCACCTTGCGAAGCCTGGCAGCACAATCCTGCTCTTGAACTGTTCTAGCCAAGTTTGGGTGGCAGGGTCTGTTTCAACCTTAGCACTTCAATGTGTTTTTGTCATTCTTGGCAAGCCAGGGAACACAATGCATTGTGTATAATGGGTGTTTAATTGCTTACATAATAAATCTTTGCCTTGTTTGTTGCAACAGCTGTAACTGCTGTAAACTACTTACATCTCTGGATCAAATGATACTGATTGTTTTAAGATTACTGAATCTTAATCTAGGCTTTTCCCCCTCCCTTCCCCCTCTATGCTCCCCCACCTCCAGTTCTGTGCCCATTTTTTTGGTTAGGTCCCTATAGCCATCNTTAGATATTTGCAGTGTGCTTTCACACTTCTTTGCTTTTTGCTTAGTCAAGCAATGATGTCCACATTTAGCTTTTAATCTTATCCAAAAAATCAAGCTATTTAATCCCCTCAGAGTTTTTGACATTCTTATCAGAACTGCCCCAGATTTTCCTGACTTTTTACAGTGTCTCTGTGGTAGTGAATGGAACTGAGTCTGGTGGTTCAGGCATCACCAGGGCTGTGTTATCAGTGGTGATGTCAAAAATCATTTTGGCATCAGTGTCATCTGCCAGGTTACCCTGCTTAGGCAGGTCTGCATGACAGTTGCAAACCTGTCTGCCCTAACACTGGGAATGTGTCCTTTAATGGGATTTCTTTTGTCAGCTCAGTCTGTATTTGGGCTCCCAGGTTTCCTAGGCTCCTCCTTCCATTCAGCATGTAATCTAAAAACACATTATGTTGCATCTTTCCACATCAAACTTTCCTTGTGATGGGTTATTATACTATTAGTGATTTTTGCATGTCCTCAGTGAAGATGTTTGTGCCTCCTGCAGTTCCATTTTCCACAGGTTTGGATGCAGCATCATGACCTCAGGGAGGGTGCTGGCTTCCAGGCCAGGCTTCACCACTGCCCTAACACCTTATTACAGCCTGAGACCTTCCCACCTCAAAGACAGGCACATCAATTGTAAAATGCTATGAACTTAACTTCTAAAAGACAGTACAGAATCAGGTGGTGGTGTTCCAGCTTCCAGTCTGGGACACTGCCAGCAGGGTGGGCTGCATGGCCAGGCCAAGAGTGATGAGCAAAGAGGTTTGTCTGGTGTGCTGTTTTATTCGGATTCTCACTTCTCCTGTGCCTGCCAGATTTACCTGGGGCCTCTCTAGTGTAAGAAATTGCATGCCTACAAAATAGAGAACAGCAGTCCCGGATTCCAAACCAGGAAAGCGAAAGAACAAAAATCAACTTCAGACCATACTGAGCCACTGGTCTGGTGATGTGAGAAAGCTTGTTGCTATTCTCATCCCTCCCTTCCTTCTTAGGTGGCATGATGACTGGAGCTCTTGGGATCTCCACACTTCCTTTTACCAATTCTTAATTTTGTTCTGACCCTGTAGCCCCAGGCACAGGTCATCAGAGAAGGTTCTTTCTCCCTGCTGGTTTGTTGGCAGGCTACTGCTGTTGTTTGCCCAGCACATTGGTTCTGGCTTCAACAACCTTCAAACTCTACACCACATTTCCAAAGACAGCCACGGCACTGTGTAAATCTGACTTGTGATTTGCATGCATACATCTTTATTAAATTTACAACCTTTGGTTTTGCCCTGAGCACTCGACACATGCATGTCTTCATAATAAAATAGGTGACAGACATGGCAGAGTGTTTTTGGTTTGCCCTTACACATGTATATTTACACGCACATCTTTTATTAGTTGCAGGGTTCCTGTCATTTTAGACTTGATAGGATAAATCTTAGTTGAAAATTTTTGGCTAAATGGCACTGTTACATAAATTAACCCCCTGCATGTTGCTGAGCTTTGTGCTACTGAACTGAACGCCTCCTCCAGCCCAGGGCTTGGGTTGTTATCATCATTCTTTGCCTGCAACCCCGTCTCTGGTTTTCAACCCACAGATTTCTCTCCACATTGAACTGATTTTGAATGTACATGGCATGCCAAAAAAAAAAAAATAATATTTCTTGTCTCTTGTAATACCAAGAAAAATGCAGTTCTGTTTTCATCAATTGTCAGTTTGATAACTAGTCAGAGCTTAATTAGGGAAGGTCTGAGCCTGTAACAACATCAGATTTTGCAACTCATCTGTTGCACTGAAAGATAAAAATAGCTTTTAGGTTCATGAAATTAGTGTATCTTCTTGTTAGATCATTTTCAGCAGAATCAAATAACATCCAATTTTTCTGTGACCCGTAACAACAGGGGTTTTTTCATTTTAATAGTTTTTCTTCAGGAATATAGCTTAATTGTACAAAATAACGTTTTGTGGCAGATAAAACTTATTTTCTAGATCCCTTTCCTTAGGTCATGCTTTGTGAAAAACAGTAATAAACTTTTCCTCAGACTGTAGGAATCAGGCACTATGTTGTCTCATTGTGTGTTCCTGATTCTTGGCACCATTGTTGTCCAGCCATCAACCATATAAATGAAGCCTAAATTCAAGCTCTTGAAGGATGAGACCCTCTAATAAGGAAGTCTGTGTACCCAGAATTGTCAGCAGAGACTTTTCAACGGGATGTATGTGAGTCAAGGCATAGGCACAAAGTTGTTTACACACATCACATTTTTAGCATGGCTAGTTTGGAGCTGGCACAGGCCCCAGGCTGTTTACCATGTGCAGTTTGTTGTGGCCACTGTTCTATAGGGTAATAGTTGTGTCTGAAGACATGAGTCACACCATATCTGATCAATCTCTACCTCATTTTTACCACTTTATATAGATGTAGCCCAGAAGTTCTTACATGGAGGTCATCTTTTCTTTCATTTTCTTGTCACTCCTGACAACACTGTGAGTGACACAGTTAATGGCAGTTGTGAGCCCTGGGATTCAGTGTTTGCACACTTATTGGTAAGTTTGAAAAATAATTTTTTCTTTAAGGAAAGAAAAATGAAAATAACAAAAAAACCCTGAAACTTGAGAAAACAGCTTAGAAAGTATGAGGCTAACTTTTGCACTGCTGTAGGGTAGGCAGGGTAAAAAAAATCCACCTTGGGACCACAAAAATTTATCTCACACCAAGGTCTGGGCAATAAACTTCAAACAAAAAAAATTCTTGAAAGAACTGAGCATCATGAGGACAAGTAGTCTGACTGCTCTATATGGTTTGTGTTGCATGCCAAAGAGGCCACTAGTGATAGAAATAGGCTGCTGAAAACTTTGCCTTCTCTACAAGAAATTGGGAATGCTGTGTTGGTGTGGGAACCTAAACCAAGCACAAAGCAATTGCTGTTTTTTTAGATGAGGTGGAACTTTTGTGCCTGACTGGAAATGAGATCTTATTTCAAAATGTGCATTGTACTTAGATGTGTGTATTATCTCTGAGCTGCCTCTCCTCTAAGAAGGCATGGTGTACACAAGGTCTTGTGTGCTTAGCATATGCTGATGCTTAGGAAGGAACCTGAATATATCAGTCATGTTCTTATTCAGGCCTTCCACCTCTTTTTGCATATGCATGAGTTTATTCAGAAAAATTGGCATTATTAAGCTCTGAAGAGAGAGCAAAAAGACCAACTCAGGGAAGATGATTTAAGGCAGCAGAAAATATGACACTCTGCTCCCTATACACATAATTTATCTCCATCAGAAATATGTGAAAATAAGGTATTTTCGCACCTTAGCAGCAACTTTGTGTGCTGACAGTGCTAGCTCAGTGCTGGTTCAGGTACATTTTCCAGGTGCATTAAGCAGAGACAATGCTTGTAATTCCAGCTGCTGAGATTGGGACTGTTGCATAGGTGCAAACCTAGTGCTGGTGCACTCCAGGTCTATTCCTCCTGGACAAGGTGGACAGAAATGGACAGGGTGGCCAGGAGGCTAAAAACCTATACTAAACCTATACTAAAAACCTATAACCTATACTAAAAACCACCAGTAGAAACTAAACAGTCTCTGGGTTTGGTACTTTAAAAATGCTGTCTGGTGTTCAAGAAAGACTCAGAGTTTTTATACCACAGAGCAAAGTCTTTCTGCTGGAGTGTGTGAGAGCCCTCCCCAGTGTTTTCTCCTCATAAGCCTGCATTGCTGATGGAGGTGGGCAGCTCAAAAGCCTGGCCTGCACAGACCAGCACTGCAAGGCCAGGATGGCAGGGTTTGGTGTCACCTTGGCTTCTCCAGTTTTTATTGATACTGATATCACACCCATGCAGGTTAAACCAGACTGTGCCTGTTGTCTTCAGAATACCCATCTTCAGTTTCCAGAAGAGCTGCTTGCACCCACAAACGTCGCTTTTTTCTGAGCATAATCCTGTTCTGCACCCATAGGAAGGTGGTGAAGATGTGTAAATGCTCACATATCCCTGCCAGTGAGGAGAGGCCCTCACCTGTGCCCATGGTCACTGGTGTTTTATGGTGATGTGGTGGTGATTTGTGTTAGTGCATGTCCCCTTGGTATGGGGAGAGCATCTCCTTCTGCTTGGGGAAGATCTCTGTGTATGCAGGCATAAGTTGCCATCCATGCTGTGCCACTGTGTCACGTGTCAGATTAATGTCATGGTTTTTTACCTTTGTTCCATCCAGGCTCTTGGCACCAGGTCCTTTCTGAGTCCGTGTGTGCCATCAGATAGAGTTTATGGCTTGTACCTTTTTCTCCACTTACATTCTTTAAAGTGAAAGCTTGTTTTTCTTACCTGCCACTGCTTCTGACCTCTGGTAATCCTACCATATTTCTTTGTATTAAATGATGTTTACATCTTCTTTTTATTTTTTTGCCAGTTTCAGTTTTCTGTGACATTTTCCAGGTCATTAGTATAAATCTGAATTAAACTGTTTGTCTTGATTTTCGTCACTTCAAAATATTTAGCCTATTATAATTTTACAGCCATCCTTAGCCTATTTGGTTATGCTTATATTTAGCCAGAATTCAAATAAAATGTGTCATGCACTAATTGTGACACATTACACACCCTCCTGGTCCTGAGATTATGGTCTCAGTTTGATGTTTAGAAGGATTTTCAAGGCCATTTTTTGGTAAGCTGATCCCAAAACTGATAACATGGTTTAGTTAGATTGTTTGCAAAAGGTGGCAAATATAAGGTGTTTTTTACTCATAGTGTCTCTTACAATTGATATTTGTAAAATTATGCATAAGAGGAATGACAAGCCTAACTGCTCCTATTGTATTTAGCTTTAATAGCAGTGGTGTTTCTGAGGAATAGATCTGGAAGTTCAGTTGGAATAGTTTGGTTTTTTCCTTAATTTAGCTGTTTGATAAAACTCAAGTTAAAATCCCCAGTAAGGAGTATCCTGTGCTGTGTGCAGTAAATTGACTTGCTTTTGATCATATCAAAAACCTGGAAAGGCTAAGAGCAAATGGTTCTTTTATTTTTCAAAGATTAGGTTTTCTCACTATTTTTATGATTATTGAACATCTTAGAAAACTTAGATAGCAGTCTTTTTTTGTTGTCCTAGAAAATGTAATGCCTTCCAGTCAAAGCAGGAGGGTGAACAAATGCTTTGTTTTGCATTATCTGTGAAACATAATACATGCTCCTGCTGCATGCTTACTGCAGAATTAAACACCATCCTCTGACAGAGAGCTCATAAACAAATGGATCCTTCACAAAAAAATCAATAGGCTGGGATTGCTGCTAGGATTGCTAATGTCCCTTACCAGTACCCTTCCACACTGTGTCCTCAGCTTTAGAATTAAATTTGCTTAGCTCCATTAGAGTTTTTCATTACTATTATTATTGCTTCCATGTTTCTCCCAAATCACATCTGAAAATGTAAGTGTGCATGTCTGAGCACTTAGCAGATACTCCTGGTAGAACAATGGAAAACTTGGAATATCAAATGAAATTACACTGTATTTGTTAATTATTATTTTTCTCTGATTATGGACCATGTTTAAATCTATAAAAAACATGTAGAAACTTGAGTGGAAAGAAGTCAGAAAATTAATAGCTTGCTCCTAGGAGGTTTTCTCTCAGTAATATTTTTCCTTATATCCCTTGTACTGGGGCCTTTCAGTACATTCCCATTTGGTATGAGTCACACCAAGAAGGAGGACCTGAAATAACCAGCTGTCACCACCTTCTGTTAACTCTGAAAGAGTTTTTTGCCCACCTGGACACTACCGGGCAAGTGAAGTATCAGCTTTTCAGTTTTGCTCAGGGCAGAGTCACCTATTACCAGGGAGGCTGCTTCCAAAACCCTGCCAGTCAGCATGGCAGAAGTTCACCAAAGTCCTCACAAGGGCACTAGATACTGACCTGGCAGCAAGTTTTTGGCTCATGGGATCACTCCTCCCAAGCTCTTTTCACACTGATTTGCAGCATCGCCCTGATCAGGACCCCTCTGGATGTTTGCTTCCCACTGCCCTGGCAGAGCCAGCACGGGGCATCACAGGGGGACTAGCAAGCCCTGCAAAATGGGAAGCCACCATGGCCCAGGTGTGCTTAGACACAGACCCAAGGTGAGCAAGGAGCCCCATTGCCTTCAGACCACTCCACTGTCACTGCTGAAAGATGAGCACTGCAGACCGTAAGGCACCAAGAGTCACTTCTGAGGGCAGGACTCCTTTATATATAATAGGAACAGAAAGGGAGTGGGGAGCAGATGCAGTGTAAGCCTAATGGACCTGGATTGCATCCCTGGATTGCAGTAAGGTGAGCCAGGGCTCACAGGGAGATGGTGAATGCAGTGGCAGCCTATAGCATCAATGGCAGGAGAGTGGCCAGGGCACCTTCACATTCCTAAGTCTGACCTAGAATGCTTACGGGGCACTTGTCAGCAAAAAAAGTGGTTAAGGATGCAGGAAACTAGAAAAAAACTCCACATCTCTTCATCAAAGAAACTCATTCCAGACTGAAGGATAGCCTGGAATGGAAAGAAATGCTGTCTGGCAGATGTAGTTGGACTTCAGAGGAGCATCTCACCCAGTGTCAGCAGGAAACAGTCCCTTGTGCTGGAGGGCACGTGGGAGGGCAGTCAAAGGGCAGGCAGTGTCCTGTAATGCAAAAGGGAGTATCCAGCCAGGGACAGCTTGCTAACTGGAGTTTCTGAAAGGTTGATCTTACGGTCAGTTTTATTTTTGGGATGTTTTAGGGACCAAAGTACAACCTGCAGAGTAGCATTTTAATGTTTTTTGCAGCACACACAGTGCTGAAGTGCATTGCTCATGAATGGTAAAATCAGAGTATCGGAGAGGCAAGCTGGATGACCTTGAGCAGCACAGAATTGATTTGCAGTGAAATGGAACAGCCCAAAAATGAGTAAAGAGGTCACTCATATAGAGATTAATAGCAAAAGTATTTGCTGTTAAATGGCATATCACTGGTTATTGAAGAGGGGAAAAGAAAATTTCTCAGTGTACTAGGCATGAGACCAATGAGGCTATAGTTGCATCTTTTCTGGAATACTTTGTACAGTTCTGGTCTCCATGGTACAGAGCTACTACATTTTTCTTGAACTGAGTTCAGGGACAATGGGAGAGAAGAGGACATTTCTTACTAAGGACCAAGACAGCTTGGCTTGCTTAGTGTAATAAAATGGATGCTGAGAGAAGATATAACATCTCTTCAGAATTACTGCAGGAAGCAAACTTGGGAGGAGAAGAAAAGGATAAAGCTGGTACTTACATAAGTGCAATAAAGATAAATTTAGCTTCGAAACAGCCAACCAGTCTGAGGGGTTTGGAAGAGACAGCCTGGGAGAGCCTTTCAAGTTTTGTGTCCTGGTGTTTAATTGCATAATCAAAATTTGCCACTCAGATAAAAATGGCAAAGGAGGAATTGCAGCATATTTACAATGAATGTTAGTTGATTTGTGTGTTTTGTTTATAATTGCTTAACTGCAGTATGCAGCAGATTAGCTATTAGCAAATCCCTTGTACATGGAGATATGAGGACAGGCCTCTGTGTGATAAATGGAAAAATATAAAGGTAATGCACCATTTGCACAGCATGGTAATGAAGTCCTGCATACTTTCTTGTGGGTATAAGTAGCAAACAGGATGCTCATCAGCATAACAGTGTCAGCTGACATCTGATTTTTCAAAGGAATAACATTTGAACGAGTATTATGTGACCTTTTAGACAGATCATTTAAAAGTTAGTGTCTCAGACATTCTTGCATTATGCACCCAGCAATGCCTATTTCCAGAGCTAGGTGAAGGATGAAGAGTATTGACGAAACACAACTTATTAAATATATTCTTCTGCTTCAGTTTTACTTCTGCTTTTCATAAATAAATGCAACAAACTGCAGTTAACCCAAGTCATTATTACAGTCTTAAACTTTTGAAATTTTAAGTATCTTATGTTTCCTGTTCATTTATAGCTAGTAAATGTGTCAGAAAAAAACAAGAGGGATTTTATATGTTGCCTTGCACTAGCATTAACTTAGCTGATAAGGTTATAACTACTGATACGTAGAGGCAACTGGGTTTCAGAAACTCAAATTATGTTTTTTTTGACGGGCAAGAATCACACTATTACATTTGAGATCAGACAGTTTGGTGGCTATTTGACCTTTTGTTGCAGACTTCAAAATACTGTTGTCATGAATGGCCTGCCATTATGGGTTTGCATCAAAAAATAGAAAAGAAAATTCAATATTATGAAAGTTATTTGTTAATTTCTTAGCTGTTCCAGTAATAGCTGGTGTCAGTGGTAAAGTTTACTAATTTATTTCCAGTTTGGATATTGCTGCCTTCACATTTCAGCTACCTGGATTTGTTAATGCTTGCACTGCCAAATAAAAGAGCTTGTTGACATTGATAGTAGGCTCTTTTAGCAGAGTATGGGTTATTATCTGGAGAGACAAGGTCAATTCACATTTAACCTTCTTGAAAGACACTGGCCCACACTTAATGTTTCATTGCAAGGCATGATTCCCAGATTACAAACCATCATTTTTCCATGCTTTCCAAATTCAGTAACTTTTATTTTAATGTTTGGTCACCAGAGCTGAACAGAGCAGCGGTTTAGCCATTACTGTAAGAAAAATGCAGCCTCTGGCTTCCTAGTAGCCTGCTGTAGATATCTTTCAGCATCCTTAGGAGATGTTAATAAATACCATTCTGATACTAAATTAAACGCAGCAATGTGACAAAACGAAAGTACAGTACAAGAGTAAGATATTTCAAAGCATAAATCTATATGCTTATATTTACAGAAATTGGAGTATGCTAAAATGCTACATGAGAAATTAAATTTAATCAGTTGAAGTGTACAGCCTTGAATATGTATCACAGCATTTTTTTGAATGGAACTGTGACTTTTCTTTTGCCTCTAACATATAACAGCATTTCTGTTATACAGCATGTTCTGAGTTTGGAGTTTATTTACTTGAAATATGTGTCACTTTGTACAGGAAATGTAATACCTGTAAATTTAATTGTTAGTGAGAATATAGGTACTATTGCTTGGGGCAGGGAAAAAAAAAGAAAGATTTATAGGTTATTATACTTAGTAGTTACTATATACAAATACAAGTTTATCTGCTTATCAGCTGTCTGCACATAGCTCTGAATGCAACAGATACACGTTGATTGTTGTTCAACAATGGGTATAATTGAGTTTCTGTTTATTAATCTAAATATTAGGATAATTTTTTCTCTTTTGTCTTCAATTTGCCATTTATTCTAATTTTTCCTTACAGACCTTCCACTGTCTTTCATCCCTAATTCTTACATTCCAGGGAGAGTTCACAACTTCTTTTTGTTTCTATACTGGACCTCTTTGAACATGCCCCATTTCACCCATGATTTGTTTCTGCAGGATTTTCTGTGTGTCTCAGTACCTCCCTTAGTCCCGTTCTTCTGTAAATTTCTAGAAACTGCTTTTCTTTTGAATCATTTATAGTTGTGGTGTCTGAATACCACAAATGGGGTGACCACAGGCAGAGCTCAACACTTCAGCTTCTCTGTCTTAATTTTTTCTTAGTTTACTTCATTCTTCCCCCTTCTCATGCTTACTTGCCCCAAGAACATGCCTGCATTTTGACCCTTTCTCCCTCACTTCCCTTCTGAGTGGAAGGGCACAGTAGAGAAGGTGGCTCCTTTAGGAGAGGACCTTACTGAATTGGAGGGCCCTAATCATTAGTCAGGGGGACTGCCTGGACTCTTCTTAATCACAGATCTTTTCAGAACCTCTCCCACTCACTGAAGTGGAGAGCATCTCCTCAAATTTCATGAGCAATATTTTGTAGTTGTTCTGTCAGATGAACCATTTTTTACCAAAACTAATCCAATCACCCCAGAAACCTGCAGATTAAGGACAAGGATTGGCAGAGAAGCTTATAGAGGTGTGGAGCTGCTTCTTTGCACTGGAGAGAGCTGTCACCGTGCTATGCTTGTCCTGTGGTGGTTATTGCCTATCCCAGGCATCCTTCCTCATAGTAGTCATGCACCAAGATGACAAAAGACTAACCTATAGTGAAAAACTATGTTTAAAAAGTGAAGAATCACAGTGCTTCTTTCTTTTAATTTGAGAACCAGGCAGTAAATCAGCATAGCTGGGAGGACTTGCATGTTTTGCCACATGGCTAATACAGCAAAGTGAGTCATGCATGACAACATGCTTCTCCAACTGGCGAGCTTCCCAGCCACATCCCGGGTGTTTTTCTGATGCCTCTCTGTTCCTACTCACCCTACCAAGCCCCATGGCTTCAATACAGCAGAGCTTGTGCTGCTGCAGGTCATGGACCCCCAGGCTGCAAATCATCTTCCTCAGGAACCAGTGCTATCTGGCTCTGCAGTCTCATATATCATTGGTAGCTCTGATCTTGCATCATGATCTCCACTTGAAAGTCCTGGGTCAAACACTTCTGATTATTCCCTGTGACTTCTTGTCACTTATTGGTGATCAGTGGTGGGAGACAGGCTATAAAGTCGTCTGTGAAGGAGAGAGTAGCTTTTCTTTGTCTGAAAGAGAGCCAGGAACAATATATCAATGTCCATACATATTTAACTCTGAGGACTGACTCAGAATTTGTCTTGCTGAGGTGTAATTTTGGAAGCTGATGTTTGGAAGGCATTTTTCTTCATTGAGTGTAGGTGCTATCAGAAGGTGATTGGTAGTCCTGTTGTTTTGCCTGTATTTTTGCTGCTTGTAGAACAGTTAATTCAATGCTTGGCTGAAGTCTCTAGTAAAGTATGTTACCATGACACAAATACAAAAATAGAAACACTGTTGTCAAGGTGATGTAGCCAAATTATTGCCAGCCTATTGTTCCTGATTCGATAAGAAAAGATATGATAATTTTGCTGGTTTTTAAAATGTTTAAATTAAAAGTTTTAATGTTGTTTTAAGTAATGAAGAAACACCATCAAAACAACAGCCAAAGCAATCACAGGCGAATTCACATGAACGAGGCAGAATGAATTGAACAGATAGCACTGAAAATAGATTTGTCCTTCAGTTTCTGCTAGGGGCAATGGTGAGAAGGAGGAGATGGTTTTGTAATGATGAGAACCACTTTGATATTATTATTTGAAATAGCTGTAAGCAGAAGCCATAGATAATAATAATCTCCAAACTGTAGAGGTTGAAAGCACCGAGAAGCCAAGAATGACTGCAGCTGCCTTGAGTGGTGGTGGAACAAAGCCATGGAGTTGTGAATAGTTTATGCAGATTGAATATAATCAGAGTTGAAATGTGCAGTCATCAGGTTTGAGATCCAAGAAGCAGGTGGTACACGTGTCTATATCAGGATTTTGGAGGGGTTTCCTGGCATGAACCAACTCAAAGAATCACAAACTAAAGAAACAGTTTTGATATCTGCGTTTAGATAAAACAAGTGGTCCATCCCTTTGAACACAAGACTACAGTGTTCTCAAAACATTCAGTGAAGCAAACTGTTTCTGTTTTAAAATAATGTTTTAGAACTCAATGCCACTTTTTTTTTCCTGGAAGTGCTAAATGGAAGCTAATGACAGAGAGGAAATTATTTTCAAGTTTTGCAACTGGCAGCCTTTACCAGAGGATTCATGAGCTTTTCAAATACACTTTTATTTAATTTAAATTGTGGCTTGTCAAGAGCTGGGCAACAAAATGTGTGGAGAATGTGGCCAAGGTAGGCATATTCAGAATGGTGTATGACTTGATTATAGCTTGCAGATCTCTTTACGGTTTTTAAGAAAAAAATCTGAATTGAATATTTCACCAGTGTTTTTCTTCTGTATTCTTAGCACAAAATGACCATATAATTATTAACATTTTAATTGCTGTGCAGCTTCAGTGGTCACTTAGTGATGGGATTTCTTAATTTCTATTATTCTTAAATACTGAAGAAGAAGAAACAGTAATAGTATCGAATAAACAGTCTTGTGACTTTTGAGTCATTTAAATATTTTTCTCTATCAAATAAAAAACATTAAAAAACCAAGTGTATTGATTTTGGATCTGAAAGCAGCTCTGTTCCTTGTTGACTAAAGGAACATTTTATGGGTGAATTAGCAAATTATGAGATCAATTTTCTGTTTTCCATTCCTAAGAAATAATTTAATATATGCATATATATATATATATGTGTGGTCCAATACAGGATCAAGTCTAGTGAGCATCAGTTGTGCGGTTTCCTTTCAATTTCCCCTTTCAGTTGCCAGCTTAAAAAAAAGCTTATCAGATACTGAGTCAGTAGGAAATTTTAAGCCAAGGCATTGATCCATCCTCCTTAAACCTTTTCATTATAAATGCTATTATTAGAAATTAAAATCTTGGTATGCTATCACTTCAGTCCTCTTACCTGCATATTCATGCTGATCATTAGCTAGTCACTGCATGTGTGAGTTTAATAACCATTCAGTAATGCTGCCTTTTTTTCCCATTTTTCACGGTTTAGTTATCCCAGTTGGAAATCAGTAAAGCTGCCAAAAGATTAAAGAAATGGCTTCTTCATTACTTAAGTAGTGATTGCTCATCACTGGTCAGACAAGTGGATTGGGATTTAGGTGATCACATGTCAATATCTACATTTTTGACATCTGTATCTAAGATCAGCCTCCCAGGTTCCCTTTATCGAGACAATGGGAGACAAAAATGCATTTTCAGGGTGCTCTGTCATCTCAAGCAAAGATTCTAAAACAGATTAGATGGTTTGCATCCCAGAAATGCCAGGTTTAGTTGATTGTAAATGGAAACAGGTCTAACTAGCTTAGATGTTGGCTTTGTAGATGTCCAAAGATAAATTATATGAATCCCATCCCTGTACTCAAATTAATCATAAATGCCCAGAGATTCTGTGCAATGACACTGTTAATGGGAATGTACTGTGGCTGGGTGTTTTGAAGTAACAAAACATAGTGAAGTGACGACCATGTACTGTTCAGCACAAGTACCAGAAGCAGTACAGTCATGTTAGCACTAGTTTTCAAATGGATTAGATTACCCTGTTTTTCACCTTGACTAAGTAGAACCTGAGAATTAGCATGTTCACATTCCTTCCAACAGATCATTTGGCAACTCTATTAATACTCTGATTGTAGACATACAGAGATGGTGTTTAATATTTATGTTGGCAGATGAATGTAATGTCCTTGACCAGATTAGGTCCTGCTATGCAAAGCAGCATATATCAGATTGGTATTATTATTACTGTTATTGTTGATAATAATAATAATAATAATAATAATAATAATAATAATAATAATTGTAGTAAACAATAATAATATTCACCCATTCTTCTCCAAGCAAGCTCACAAGGAGTTTATGAACATTGAAAAGAGAGGAACTGAGTGGAAGTAGCTTTATTGAGGAGTGACACATGGCGAGGGACTTTTGCATTAAAAATGGTTAGAAAAAGTGATGCTGAAAAAAAGATGCTGAATGCTGAAACGTTTTTTAGATTCTGTAGTTAATTTAGGATATTGCCTTAACAGTGATTTTTCATATGTGTTTCTCCCCTTAGGATGATTTCCAGCATGCAGCCTCAGAAACCAACTGGGAGTCAGTCACAAGCTCTGTCTCAGTAAGTAGTTTCTCACTGTTTTGCCCATGGATGGATTGAAAGGGTGGATTGAATCCAGCTCTATAAAATGGCATCTGTACAGAGAAACCATGTATTCACCTTTGAAAGAGGATGAATAAGGTTTTTATCCAACTGATACTGGATTCAAACAATATGTTTTTAGGGATAAAATATTCAGGATATGCTCTTAGCTGTTGTAAACATGTGAGACAGCCATTGGGAAACATTTCTTGCTTTCAAACTCATCCTGCCAGTGTGAAAATACCAGACACAAACTTAAAATTTTTAATCATAGAATGTGTTGACTTACATGGAGGACTATTCATAAAGCAGACTGGCAGGAAAATGGATCTGGCCTTTCATTGTCAATACTGAGAATTTTTTTTTTTAAATGTTTCCAATAAAATATGATATCTGAAGTCAGATACAGTTGCTCCATATTCAGCAATGAATTGCAACTTGGGAGAAAAATTAAGAAAGAAAAAAAACCCAAGTAATCTAATATAAAATTTTAATTTGCTCTTCATTACATTTGATTTGTGTCATTGGCAAAAAATCTTTCCTCTGCCATTTCCCAGTGCTGGGGAACGGCATAGTAGCATGAGAATTCATAAGATGGGCAGTCCTCTTCTGTGTGCCTTGCTGCCTGCTCTGCAGGACTTCACAGTTCTTGTTAACTCCTCTTAAAACACATGAGATGGGGTAAGTGCTTAAAGCAGACTTGAGACCAATATCTGAAGCATTCATGGAAGAGAGCTTAGTGATGGCATCTTTGTAACAGTAGCTGCCAGGAGTAGCTGGTGAAGGAGCTGTAAATAAAATATGGGTAAATTCTACTGATCAGGGTCCAATCAAGGCAGCAAGTAGAGAGAAAACTGTGCTGCCAAAATTAGAAGATGTTAAGCCAATCTCACTTGTGTTTACTCTTGAATTTGAAAATGACACTTACCCTTCATGATACAATTAACTGATTGCCTGGAACCAACTGTGCTGAAAGTCTTGAGGAGTAATGTTAGCAAGGCTGAGATCTACTGGATGTGCCAAGCAGGTGATGCTAGAACAGTTTTACTAAAAGACACAAATTCATTTTTCATTCTAATGTGGCCTTGGGAAAAAAAAAATATCAATGTGATGGAATATTTTGTTTAAAAATATGGTAGCCTGATGTTTGAAAAGGTAAGCCTAGGGCTCCCTCATCAGGTAACTATGTAAATGAGACTAAGACATGGTAAATGCCATGTTAGTTAACATCCTTAACATCATAAAATGTGCAATATATCAAGCAATAACCCAGTATCCTTTTAATATTGAAAAATCAAGTTAATCTTTTTGTATCTTTTTATTTTTTCTGAAAAATTATTTTTAATGTGTTGCAGCTAAGTTCAATACAAATATTACAGGTAGCAAGCTGATGCCCAAGGTCACATGGAAACATATAACTAAACCAGAAGCAGAACCTTGGTTTCATTGGTTTTCCCATGTCATTCCCTATCTAATAAAATACACTTTCTCCAGCACATTGCATCCACAAGTCCTTTTTATCCTCAGAGAAAATAAGGCAGAGAGATTGAGCAATTTTTCACAAAGGCACCAAGGAAAATGTCTGAGGACATCCAAGTTCTTCAGGAGAGAAAGATTCAGGGTTTCTGTTATGGTCTTGAGAGGCAGAAGGACAAACTCAGACCTGTCCATCTTGGACAAGATGACATATAATTCTGCTGATGCTCAGGTAGCATTGCAGGTCTGAGTTTCTTCTCTCAAACCCACAGATAACCCAAAGATTCATTTTAGGATATAGACACATTAAAAAAACTCTCAGAATGAGAATTTTAGAGTGAGCAAATTCTTTCTTCCATTTCTGAGGTCATATTACAGAATTATATTTTGGTTTGGTTTTTTTGTTTGGGTTTTTTCTCAGAAAGTTAAAAAAATGCTTCTGCCCTTAAAAACCTTACAAAATGCTTCTGCCATGGCAAACTCAGGGAAAAAAAGGAAACAAAATCCAACTCCTTATAAGGTTAGTTTCCATTATATGTAAAGTAATTTTATGACCAACAAAAAACTGTGATGCACACTGAATTGCCTGTCAGACTCACAATAGAGATAGGAAAGTGAAAAGAATGAGTGAACAGAAATTAAGGGCAAGAGTACATAAAAAAAAAGATAGCTTTGTGTTCTAGTAAATTAAAAATGTATTCAGTACTTTTAAGAAATGCAAAGGAGGTACATAATGTGGAAGATCTTTGTTCCTCGTTGCTTCTTACGTTTTCTCTTGCCCCCTCTTTGGATGTGATTTCAGAAGTCAGATTTCAACAAGCACAAGCTCTCCTAAAGCTAGCGCCTCATTCTTGGCAGGACAAAAGAGAGGCAGTTGGGTTGGCAGCTTTGAAGTTGCTTTTGGGCCTGTCACATGATGTTGCTGCCAGGAGGCTATCTCAGCTGTTGAAATAATTCCTCTTGATTTGACTGTCACTGAGAAAAAGTTAAGCTTTCTTCTGTGTTTGAACGAGGCCACACAAATCTCTTGAGTAGGAGCTTTTATTTGAAAAGAAAATGGGGAACCTCAGCTGCCTGTATGAGTTTCAAATGCCCTACATATTCACAGCTTGACCTCCACTTCTGTAATTAAATGTACAGTTGAACATGTGGGAAAAAAACCTCCTGCACTGAGTAAGCCACACACCTGTGGCCTGGTTTTTATGCTCCTGTTTCTTCAGCATCCTTGGACCACCTCTCTCACTTTTGGAAGGCAGTCAGGGTCTGATCTTTCCCTACTGGACTGCCATGAGCTCCATCAAGCTCTCCCCAGTAAGAAAGTAGCGTTTAGGTGCCTTTCCCTTTTGTAACCTCAGCAGCTGTGTTAGCATACTGCATGATGCTGGCTGCAGGATGTCTCTTCTGCAGCACTGCTTTAGGTAACAATGCTGGGTTCACTTTGCTGGGGTGAGCTTTCTGACTGCTGGGGCTTCCATCTCTGACAGTCTCTACTCCAATCCATGTAGAGGTCAGGAGGGAGGCTTCGAGGTGTGCCTTCCTTTTCAAGGAGTCATGAATTTTTACAGGCCTCTGCACTGTGTCTTGGCACTGCACTAGAGGGGCATTGCAGTCACAAGTGGGCACACTGAAACTTCTTGGGCTGTTGGTTGGTAAGCTGTAAAGTGCAGCTATGCTTCCTTGACTGCACTATTGTTATGTTTGCTGTTTCTTCCCTTCCTGATTTTTAATAATTTGGACTGTCCATGTTTTCAGCAAACATATGCAGGAAAATGTCATGAATTGTTAGTTTTGTGATCTAGCTTACCATTAAATACAAATATTTTATTTTAAAATATATATATACTTTAAAACCATTATAGGAGGAATTGAAGGACACAATCCTGCAAAAAGTGAATGAATTTACTCAAATGAGTTGACCCTCCAATTATGACCCAACCAAGTGAAGTTAATCACAAAGATTAATAGTTTAACATATGCATTACTTGGGAGATGAGGCAAAAACAATATTTTGAGAAGCCATTAATTTTAACTGGCATATTTCTGCTGCATTACTCCAGAGCTGGGTTTTCATGAAAGAATTTAGGTTTCTAGGGTTTTCTCCCCAACGTTTGAACTTACAAGACCAAACAATTAATGTACTATAGTATGCCTGTTGTTGCACAGAATTCATTGTGGTCTATTGGAAAGTAAGAGATCTGCATTAATAGTTTTTTTTTGTACATATTTTACATACTATTTGGCTTTGTGCTTGGATAACGGAAAAAGTGGTATCAGGATAGTGAATATTATGATTCTAAATTAGGAATTTAAAAAATGTTTCAAGTCCTCTTCAATAAAACTGAAAATGCTGCAATCATTCTGTTGAAGTCAAATTGTACCAGAAGTTCAGTGGGAGCACTCAGAGAATGGTCTTTACTGGTGGAAAATAAATATTCCATTTGGTATTATTATATAATTGAGAGGATATTCCTATGTTGGTCATCTATCCATTGTTACATTGCTGAGATCATAGAATTATAGAATGGCTAGGGTTGGAAGGCTCCTTAGAGATCACCTAGTTTCAATCCCCTTGTAGTGGGCAGGGATGCCTTTCATTGGACCAGGCTGCTCACAGCCCTCTCCAACCTGACTGTGAAGAGTCAGGGATGGGACATCCACAGACTCTTTCAGCAACCTGTTCCAGTGTCTCACCACACTCACAGTAAATAATTTATTCCTCAAATCTAATCCAGACCGTCTCTCTTTCATTGTAAAGCCATTCCACCTTGTCTTATCACTACCTGCTCTTGTAAAAGGTTTCTCCTCATCTTTCTTGTAGGCTCCCTTCAGGCATTGGAAGGCCACAGTCAGGTCACCCTGATACCTTTTCTTCTCTAGGCTGAACAATGCCAATTCTCCTAGTCTTTCCTCCATCCCTCTGATCATCCTGGTGTCCCTCCTCTGGACTCTCTCCAACAGGTCCATGTGCTCCCTGTGCTGGGCCCCCAGAGCTGGATGCAGCACTGCAGGTGGGGTCTCAGCAGAGCAGAGCAGAGGGGCAGAATCCCCTCCCTGGCCCTGCTGCCCACGCTGCTTTGGATGCAGCCCAGGACACGTTTGGCTTTCTGGGCTGGGAGTGCACACTGACAGCTCATGTCCAGCCTCTCACCCACCAGCATCCTCCAAGATCCAAATATCATGTTTTTTCTGTTTGTTTAGTAAGTTGTATTTTTGGTAAAAGGTCAGTTCAATGTCAATTCATCAGTGTTTTGTAATACATTTAATTTTGGGTAATAAAGGGCCATTTTTCCAAGTCTCTAACCATGCCAAATTTGTTTTCCAAATTGACCAGAGAAAGATAATCTAGTGGATCCTTTGCATTTCTCTTTCTCTGCTGTGGTTTCTGATCTGCGTCATGTGAAATAACCAACAGAACTGGCATCGCCATTTCTGTGGCCATGGCCATCACAGTGCTTTCCAAAGACATTTTCATTACATCTTTGTATAGATGCAAAGCATCATTCCCTTTGAGGAGTGCATGTAAATACTGTCAGTCCACCAGTGGCAGTGCTTTTGCTCCCTGCATCTCCTCTGAGATTTGCTTGGGAATTTCTTAGTATCTCTTCTCCTTACAAAAAGAAAACACAGGCACAAGAAACTACTGGCCCAAAGACTTGAAAAGATGGCCTGAAGTAACTGTTTCACTCAATAATGAAACAAGTTTGTCAGTAACTGTTTTCAGTTGTTTGAAGTGGTGCTGTAATTTATTCCAAGTACACTGAGATGTATGTCACTCTTAGGGGGTATCCTATCCCTCTCCATCAGTGACTGACCCTACGCTCACGGCAGAAGCACTGGATCAGACCATTGCCGCATTTGACACCGTGGAGGATCTGCTCAAACACTTTAACCCAGACTCCTGGCAAGAAGATCTTGAGAATCTCTACACAGACAGTGGGCACCATTATCGAGGCAGGAGCTACCATGACAGGAAGTCCAAAGGTAAGAAAAGACTTTGGGACATACTTATGCATACTTTGGGACAAGGACAGGATATTCCTTCTCTCCTCATAGGAAAGTCCATCAGTCAGGTATTACATTCTATTGCTCATGTTCCTGTTGGAGTCACAGAGGAAGGTACCACCTATTAAAACCAGGGATGTGTAGTTTAATCATTAATCAATTTCCAGGTAGGATCTCACTTGAGAAATTACACTGCAAACTGCCCTTTTTTATGATAAATTCACAAATAAAAAACCCAGGTCCACATGTAATGACAGATGGTTCTCAGCTTTACCCTCTTAAGCATTGCTTTGTGTATAAAGCATGGGGCTCCTAATTACCTGTGTTATCATCCTTCTTTAAATACCTGCTTAGGGACTGTTCTCTGTTGAGTGAGGAATAATCACTTTTATCACATTGTGCTTAGGGAAGCATCTGGTGCAGACACCTGTATGTGCAGCTGTGTTTTTTAGGATATGAAAATCTCACTGTTTTTCATTATGTTGGCAGGGAACATTATTGTGGTTTAACATCTTTGTCTGTAATTGAGCAAAGCACACATTTCTGGGTTATGTTTCTTGTTTCCTTCTGTTAGTTCAAATCATCCACCAAATGGTAAAGCAAAGGGGCGTTTAGCTGGCAGTACAAAGCCAAAATGATAAAGAAATACTATTGAGAGGGCACAGTTGTGCACTGAAAGGCTTGATGAAATTTCCCTTCATATGCAGTATAGATGTAGGAGGTCTGTTAGGATTCTCCAGGATGGAGAATCTACAATCGCTGTAGTTTTCACAGAAGATCTGAAGAATTTTATTTGATTTCTCTTGTTGTCATCTATTTTCAAGTTGTGTATTCACATGCATTCTTCTTTATAACTTTAAAAACATCATTCTCAAATCACAGTTCCAATTCTGTGCAATCTATCATTTATTTACATCTCAGATCCCATTCCCCCATACCTTAAGCATCTTCTAAGGAGGGAGAGAGGATTGTAGTTCCATGTTTGTAACTTACTTATTATCAAATTATGAGGCTTTGCTCTTAAAAGGGATATATAGATAGCATCTGCATTAAGGAAAACTGGGTCAAGAAGTGTTCCCAGGCCCTGAAATACAATCACCATATTGCTAAATTGTCAGCCTGGTCATTGCTGCACCTGAACCAGGATCTGGCAGAGGCCACCTGCCATTCATGTGTCCACCTTGACTTGGAGAGTAAGGGGTGAATGGCAGGAATGTGGGCTGTCCCGTGGCTGTTGTCCTTGGAGCAGAATAACTTCAGGCACATACAGTGTTTTAGTAGACACCACAGTACTGGTGTACAGTTTCCAAGATAGGTTGGCTTCCTTTGTTTCTGGCCTCAGCACTTCAAAGGAATCTGTGGTGAAGCCCTGAGCACCCATTCAGCAAAAAGTGAACCCCTTTACTTTGCTCCCTCTTGGCATGTCAAAAATTTCAGGCAACCACCACACCTGCTGCTGGGGAAAATCTTCACCTAAGTGTCACTGCATGACTTTCAAGAGTGGTTTGATCTCTGTGAGGGTGTGTGGAACATGATCTGTGTGTCCCTCACTCATCCAGGCTGGATTTGGCACCAGTAGATATGCATAAAAAAAGAAATGAAGGGTTTGTTCTGTTTTTAATGGAAGCTGATTAGAATTCTGGATCCTATACTGGTTCTGTTCTCCAGATATCATTTAATTCTCAGATCATATTTGGCCCAGTATCCCAGATATTTAAATAACCACATAAATATAAAATAGCATTTGATGCTTTATTGATGCTAATTATGCAGGCTGCTGGTGTCAAACTGATCTGGTAGTGCTCAGAAAATTCAGATGCATAACATTTTTTCCTTTTAGTATAAATGTAATTCAGCTTCTTGAGTAGCAAGAAGCTAAACATTTTTCCAGTTACATTTTAATACTTGGTTTCTTTTAATAGGATTTTTTTGTTGGTGGTGGTTTGGTTACAGGAAAAAGAAAAAAAGTTTTATAATAGTTTTCCATTTGTTTTCAAACTAAAGGCCAAATTCCCTGACTGTTAGCAGCTCTCTGGGCTAAAGTACCTCACCACAATGAAATATTTTAAAAATTTCAGTTAAGAATTTTTATTTAGTCATAAACTTTTGACAAGATTAAAGGCTTGTTCTTGGAGGATGTGAGGAGTAAGGAATAGCTTTAACAAATCCTTAAATTAGAAATGCTTGGTGGCTTTTAAACACAGACGATGTGGATCTCTGAGGAATGTTTATAGGCACTGGGGTAACCTTGCAGCAAAGAGAGCAGTAGATTATATCATAATTTATTTCAGATATCTATCTGTTTCGACTTACAGCTTGGGTTTTTATTTTTTTATCCTAAGTTAGAACAGCCCTGAGGCAGGTAAGAACAATTTGATGTAATCTCTGCCTATCTCACAGCATTTTGAGATCACACCGTACAAATGGTATAAATTAATCACTGATAATTTCACTTCTATCTAACCTTCTGCCCATACCAAACTGGCACAACATTGAGCTAAAAGAGGCAGTGTTGCTGAATACCAATTCTGATAACAGAGATAGGTGATAAATGATATATAAATGGTATGTTTTCTTAATTTGCCAATTAATAATCTACAAATATCAAGGTCAGGCAAATAAGAAAAGAGTATTTTATCATAGCTGAAACTCACAGAATCAGGGAATAGATGAAGTGAGAAGACACCTCAAGAACTTAAATGCCCCTCCTCAAGGTAGAGTCATCAACAGAAGGTTGCTCATGACCATGTCAAATCAGGTTTTTAATATCTCCAAGAATGGAGGCTGCTCAGTCTCTCTAGAACCACTCTCTGAACAAAAACAAACAAACAAACAAAAAGTAGTTTTCAACATTTAAATAGGTTTTCCTATGTTAAAATTTGAGTCCAGAAACTTTTGTTCTTTCAAAGTAGACTCCAGCTCCATCTTTGCTTCTTCCCATCATTGCTGCACTGATGGACCAAAACAAGCTGTAATGATGTTCAACAAGGCCAAGTGCCAGGTCCTGCACTGGGGTCACAATAACCCCAGTCAGTGCTAAAGGCTGGGGGCAGTGGCTGGAAAACTGCCTGGCAGAAAAGGACCTGGGGGTGCTGGCAAACAGCAGCTGAACATGATCCAGGGTGTGCCCAGGTGGCCAAGAAGGCCAATGGCATCCTGGCCTGGATCAGCAATGGTGTGGCCAGCAGGAGCAGGGCAGTGACCGTCCCCCTGTACTGGGCACTGCTGAGGCCACAGCTCCAATGCTGTGCTCAGTTCTGGGCCCCTCACTGCAAGAAAGACATTGAGGGGCTGGAGCGTGTCCAGAGAAGGGAACGGAGCTGGGCAAGGGTCTGGAGCACAAGTCCTGTGAGGAGCAGCTGAGGGAGCTGGGGGTGTTTAGCCTGGAGAAAAGGAGGCTCAGGGGGGACCTCATCACTCTACAGCTGCCTGAAAGGAGGGGGTAGCCAGGTGGGGGTGGTCTCTTCTCCCAGGTAACAAGTGACAGAATAAGAGGAAATGGCCTCAAGTAGCAACAAGGGAGGTTTAGATTGGATATTGGGGAAAAGAATTTCACAGAAAGCATCATCAGGCATTGGAATGTACTTCCTAGGGAAAGTGGTGGAGTCGCCATCCCAGGAAATGTTCAGAAGGTGTGTGGATGTGGCATGTGAGGATATGGCTTAGAGATGATTATGGCAGTGCTTGATTTATGGTTGTATTTTTGATCTTTGAAGGTCTTTTCCAAGGGTTCTATGATTTTTTGTATTTGTACACATTAATATATGCATATACAGATCAGTCCCTTCCTGGATATCTCTTGCAAGTGCCTGAGTATTGAAGTGTGTGTGGATTAAATCTATATTTATGGTAACTCCATTCAGTCTACAAAATCTGATCTCACACCTCTACAATACTGATGCAATTCTATTGAATTAAGTGCTTTTCTTTCTGTTGAAACCAAAATTGCATTTCTATTGAAATTTCTATTGCATTTCTCACTATCGAAGTGAGATATTGGTATGAAATGTGTCTCACCAATAACCACATGCAGTTTGAAATTTAATGCTATGTATGTTCAGCAAGGTTTGCTGTTAGCCACTCCAGTGAAAGCTGACTGTAAAATCACAGTGCAATCCAGATTGGCAGAACAGGACAGAAAAGAAGGGGGAAGACACATTCAGATTTTCCCAATTCTGAAATGAGAGGCCTATATAAGCTATAAACTATGGTGTACACCTGCATGAAAATATGATAAACATTTCAAATAACCTCTGCAGTTGTAAATATACTCATAAAGGCTTGCTACCAATTGCTGCATTTTATAAACTCTGAAAGTATGAATATTCAGCTTTATATTCATCCTAGGCTCTTAGAAAAAAAGCAGGTCATACCAAAGTATATACTTTAAAATAATTCCTTTTACATTGCTGTAATATATTGCTGACCTCAGTGTCACAGTATTTGGTTATTACAAATATTAAGCATCTCCAGAAAGATATCACTGACTATTGGGTTATTTAATACTGCTCATGGCAAGAAAACAGGTAAAGAAGTAAACATCCATGCTTCACAATTATGTTGAACTTCTTCCCAAACAGGTTTCTATTCTACAGAGTCATAAGGACAGTTCAGACATGTTTCAAGGAAGCATCTTCATCCTAGTTTGAATTTCTGAAAGCATGAATTTTTCTGGTTAATGGTATTAGAAGAGCTTCTAAGAGGTACTGTTGTAAACAGTTCCATCTGTAAATTAAGCATTATTTCACTTTTCCCACATACTTGTTTGCATTTACGTTTTGCTATTGTCTCTGATTTTTTACCTCCCATTAGTAAGGATTTTTAATTAAAAAAAAAAAAAACCTCCACCTGTGAAATAGGTACAAATGAAGAAAGAAAGGAAAAAGAACAAGTTCACTATTTCTCATAACAAGTAAATCCAAATGTCATGGGGCTGGTACCCATAGAAAGGGGTTGTCTTTAGAAAGGAATGGAGTGTTTTGTTTTGTTTTCCCATAAATAAACCTTGGAAGCAGGAACACATGTAGATAGATACATTCTGATAATTAACAAGACTATCCCTGCCTCTAAGCTCATTTTCTTTTTTGGAAATAGTACACAAGAAGCCTTTGGCTATCAGAGGAAATTAATCAGGTGGGACATTCTTGCAATAGCATCTGTCTGCAGAGACAGCTTTACAAGTTAAATAAATAAACACTTGCTGGCATAACCACACTGCTCTCTGGAAGGGAAGTAGTGAGGTCAGACCATAGGTCTTCACAGAATGTCTCTGCTGTCCATGTTCTTAGCAATAGTTTCTAATTGTCATTACTTAAAATGGTCTAGCAAGAAGGTAAAATTTTAATGTTATTTCTCAGAGGCTTGCAAGCAGTGGCCAATAAATTACTGCAGAGTCCATGTACTCTTCCTTGAAAGAATCTGGGATGGCTGCCAGCAAGTTGCAGTGCATCAGACAGGGAGTGCAGGCATCACCAACGCTGAGTGCTCGCTCATTCGTGGCAAAGTTGAGTATTCAAGTACATGGAATACCTTCTTAAATAGCTGGTAATTTAAAGTATTCCCTGTGCTTAAAAACCAGAATATCTCTCCCACCCTTCTTCAGTTAGGAACCAAGTTGTCTGCTGCATGCAAACTGCACACATTCATTCATTTCACAATCCAGTTCAGATCTACATTCCTACCTTCCCCCTCTGTGACAAATGAGATTTTCCCTCGCGTGTTATGCGATGTAATTGTTGGTCACTGCAGTGAAAGGTTTTCTTATTAAACCCTTTTTTAAAATGCTAGTGAAACTTATAGCATGTTATTTATCACTGGAATAAGCTGCTCTTTTCCATTGATTTCAATGAAGCTGTGTCAAATAGTTTGGCCTGCTTTTGCTACTTGACCTGTACCACAGCTGATAATTGGTTTGCCAGTCCATAATAGGCCTATATATTTTGCCCTTTGTTCCATGAAAACAGCTATAATCCTACTGAAATCTTGATCTTTCATTCCTCTAAAATAATAGTTGCAGTATTGAGAAGGTTTGTCTTGGTGCTGTGATTCTGCAGTAAGTGCAAATTGCAAGTGCTTCTTAGCTCCCATGAGAAGGATTTAGATAGCTCCCAAGTTTCCAGGTATATTTTAAAAATTGCTTATTGTGATATCATTAAGCATGTGCAATGGAACAGTCAAAACCATCAGCCATGTATGTTGAAGTCTAAAAGCCACAGGGTTTGGTCAAAATTTGGTATGGAGAAGAATTATTTCATCAATGTCAGAGCATTTAGATTATTTAACCAGCAGAAGATGCGACTGGGAAATTATATTTCATTTGTTATTGCAATATAATTGTGAGGATATCATTATGTTGGAATCCCAATGTTCATTGTTAGATTGTTGAGATCATAGAATCACAGAATGGTTTGGATTGGAAGGGACTTTAGAGATCATCTAGTTCCAATGCCCTTGCTGGGGACAGAGACTCCTTGCACCAGACCAGGTTGCTCAAAATCCATCCAACCTAGAACACTTAGAGGGATGGGGCATACACAACCTCTCTGGGCAACCTTTTGTGGTGTCTCACCAGCCTCACAGTAAAGAATTTCTTCCTAATATCTAATCTAAGCCTACCTTTTTTCAGTATGAAACAATATCCCCTGGTCCTATCACTACTTGCCCTTGTAAAAAGTCACTGTCCAGCTTATTTGTGAATTTTCCAACTGAAGTTCAGCCACACCATAGCTTCAGTCAGATACAGCACTGCTCTGAATGTCTTTGATGGCTTTTACAGTGCCTCTAGTTTACATGCAGATCTTCAGCAGTACTGACCCCAGCATTACCCTGTGGGGAGCACAAATATTAGTCAGCTACCAGTTTTACTAGGAATTGCTGACCATTTTCCTCAAGTCTCTCAGATATTCCAGTTATCTACTGAATTTGTAGTCCACCTATTCCATTATATCTCAGAAATCGCTGCAAGGATGCTATGGATCATTTTCAAAAATCAGCAGATGCCTCTGCTGCTTTCACCTCATCCAGCAAGACATAATGTCTCATCATAGCCAACTCTGAGGTTGGTCTTGTTAAATCTATTCTGGATGTTCCCAGTCATCCCCTTGTCTGTCACGTGCCTGGGCATTGCTTCCAAGAGGGGTGTCCCCCTTAATTTTATCATGGGCTGACAAGTCTGCAGCTGCCTGAATCCTTCTTGCCTTGCTTGTAGATGGCTTTGACATGCAGTACAGGAATACCATGGCAAGGTGGCTACCATCTCTTACACCTTAGCTCTGCTCTGTGACTGATGCCTGAAAAAAGTGTAGAATGTTCAGATATGATGATATTAAGACCATGTGTGAATTTGGAACAGACAAAGTGTTAAAAGCAACCCTAACAGACCACCTGTCTTTTTAAAATTAATCAGTGATCAGTAGCAAAGGTTTTCTCCTCAATCTTTAAGGCCCTCCTTTTTCAGAATTAAACATGGCATTAGCTGCAGTCTCTGATTTCAGTGCCTACCTCTGATTAGGATCACAGAATCACAGAATATTTTGATGAATGCTTCAAGGTAAAACACATGCCATAGAGCTATGTGAAATGAGGATGGTTTTAAGTAGAGGGTTTAAGGGAAGGAAGGGATAAACATTGGGCCCCAAGTATCCAGTTTAGTGCTCCAGTGCATTTCTTTTATGTTTGCCTTACTTTTAAGCTGTCTCTGATGCAGACATTCTGTAATAGTTCTTGAGAATTATTTGTATCCAGTCTAAAGAACCTTTTAGTTCTAGTTTTAAATTAAGGACTCCAGTGGTTTCAGTCCTTGATAAGTAAAGCAGCTGGATTTCACACCAATCACACCAAGGCTCAGTTACATTTTAGTCACAGCAGTGAAGTGATGCATGAAACCGTACTGTAAAATCTCATTGTTATATGGATGAGGAAATGGACTAGCTCCAGCCAGTAAAACAATCCAAAGACAGGAAAAAAATGCATATTGAAGCTTTCAGCAGAGAGAGTTGCTCAGAAAAAAATGTGTTCTTTTGTGAGGGGGCAATAAACCATGATCTAGAGCTTAGGATTTAACTAGTCAATGGGAACTGTTCTTGTGTGTCAGTGTGGTGCTACCAGAGTATACAGTATACATTTTTCACAGAGTGCACTGCATGCTCACCTTATTCCCATCAAGCACTGCAGTTATGTAGAGCAGAGTAAAAAAGACTGTAGGTGTTTACCTCCAAAGTAATCTTAATGATGACTTGTGTATCTCTTAAATTGTTTATTTAGGCTTTTCTTCTCTGCTTGAGGTTACTGATTTCATGTATCCAACATTACTAAAATAAGACCTTTCTGCTTATCTGAGTATCTCGTAGATATTCCCCTGGATTGCTGCAGTGTCAGTGTGGATGATTCAGGCTTTCCCCTCAAGCAATCTGACTAGTGATGAAGGCAGAAAATTTTCAGCACTCTTCTTCCTTTAGTAGATTTTTCCTTCACATCAGTAGGCTGAAATGAATACTAGCCAGATAGTGCTTTGCTTTACCAGTTAGCAAAGCTGATGGCAAAGGTCCTGGTGAGATTGTTTAGAGGAGTGGGAAACACTTCCCTGTGGAAAGAATTAGCCTGACAGCCTGCAGTGAGAAGAGGTGCCTTTGAAGAATGACAGTGGAGAAGAAAATATCATCTGTTAAAACAAAGAAATCAATATACCCTGGACTTGCTAGTCCTGGCTAAGGACACTCACAGTGTATTTTTCTCTCAGTGCATGAGTATACCAGCAGTCCCATTGATTTTGTGCTTATAGCAGGAGGATGATCTATACCTCTCGTGGAGAGATGCTAGCTCTCTGGAGTGAACCACTGAGATTTCATGGGGGAATGTATCATAATTGCTATAAAATAGCAATTTATCTGCTAAATTCCCATTGACTGAGATAATACCTTGTCAGGAAAGCGAATCTGCTACAATTTTCTATAATAGCACTACTGACATTTATGTATCCTTGCCTCTTGCATATCAGCCTTGTGAATATCTCCAGGTCAGAATATAAAGGTGTATGATATTTATAAATCAACAGCTTTTTCCACAATTAACTTAGTGATGTTGGCAAGGCCTGAGTCATGGAAAGTATGAAGTGTCTTTGTTGTAAGTTTTCACATATTTGTATTAAAGTGCAAACATAAGTGTTCTCAGAACCAGAGGTTATGTTGACCTGTTAAACATGCCCTGAAAATCTGATATGTTCACAAACACTAGACTGTTACCTCAGTTCTCATTTGAGCCATCCCTATTTTCCTCTTGATGCTTCTGTTAGCAAATACTGTTTTGAGTCGAACTCAACACAACTTCACATGTCCTCCACTCCTGAATGAATTACTGAGCTTTGAACACTTAGTTGGTGGAGAGAATCCTAAGGAAAGAAGAAGAGAGAAAAGGAAGGAAAAAGAAATCTATTTCTACAGAAATAAACTCATTAAATTTGTTAATTTTGTGTGTGTCCCAATTGTGGAAAATATATTTATAAAAGCAGATTTTTGTTTTGTTTTAGCCTTACAAGCTAAAGCTAGAAACAGCATTTAATCTCACATTTGATGGTCTATTAGTTATTTTTATGGCTGGCTTTACCACTTGTTTACATGACAGATCTCAGATACTAGGCAACATCAACCAACTACTGGCATTCAATGAGCCTATTAATTTTGATTGTATTTATTTGTATGCCTATTATAGTAACATTTACCAGATGAAACTAATACTGCTTAGATTGGTTTCTCCATCTAAAAATGAATTATCTAAGTTCCATTCATAAACAGTACAGACAGGCAACTTGAGGAAGAAAGTCATGCAGGCTGTCCTAAATGCTCTTGCCAAGGAAGGGATGAATCACTCCCCAAAAACATTTCTCTACTGACCACAGGAAGTGTCTTGTCTTTGCCCATAACAAAAAAATAGATCATAGCATCTAAGTAAGCCAGGTATAAACAGAGGAGGGAAGAGCGTAGCCGAGGTGGAATCTCTTGCCCAAGGATCCAGCAATGAGTGACAAAACAGATAAAATAACCAGCTTTCAGGCTAGTATTCTACTGCAACATAAAACTTCACTTTTATAGTCGGTGTGACCTGTGCTATGGCAGTCAGTGGGAGAAGGATGACAGCTTGGATGGCCACCTATAATGATTTAAAATTGGTAGGTTTATGTTTATCTGTTCAGAAATCACTCCTGTAGTTCACATATTTTTCAACCAGCATCCCATCACTCTGTGTTACTGACTGCCTGGGCAACAGCATAAACCAGAGGAATATCCCACTCTAACCTCACTAATGAAACTTCTTTTGCATTGCAGTTGACCTGGACAGGTTGAATGATGATGTGAAGCGTTACAGCTGCACTCCAAGGAACTACTCTGTCAATTTAAGGGAGGAGCTGAAGCTGACAAATGTAGTTTTCTTCCCCCGCTGCCTCCTTGTCCTGCGCTGTGGTGGAAACTGTGGCTGTGGGACTCCAAACTGGAAATCCTGCACCTGTGTGTCAGGGAAAACAGTGAAAAAATATCATGAGGTATTTTCATTCTTTCTTTGTTTCTTCTTTTGGGTATTTGTTGCTTCCATGGATACTGAAGTCTTTTCTCAAAGCTGTGTGTGCTGTTTGTTAATAGACTGTGTATGTGTGAGAAAGGGATGTTGGCAGTATTTATGTGCAAGTTGACTTGGAAGAAGTTGGAGAGAGCTTTTGCCACCTCTGAGTAGATACCACCACAGCATCCTAGTGAACTTTGTTTCAGGAATGAGCCTTATGTTGGACTGATTTTTCCCAGTCAAGGACTAATACAAAGTAAATGTATATACCACTGGAAATACTCTTTTTAGTAACACAGAGACATGGGTTCCTTGAGATATTTGACTTCATTTCCTCTTGCTTTAAACTTAAGCTCACACTTGGAAATTACAATTAAGTCTCTTGTAAACTCTCTTCCCTTCCAGATTTATTACTTACAGGAGGCATCTGAATCATTCAGCCTTAGCTTTTTTCCCCCACTCAGCAATTTTTTAGGAAGGCAACATTTTTGCATAGGAACAATGTCCATTATTTAATCCATTTGGAACGCATCTAGAGAGGAGAAACACGAGGAAAGAGCATTTTATATTCTTGCCTCTAATGCAGCATTTTCAGATAAAGACATGAGCAATGTTCCCTGAAGTGAGCATATCTAAGAAAGTTACTTGGTAGTTGCCTTTCAGTTGTTGGAAGGTAGGGTAGCTGCATGCCATGCTGACTTACTTCTGACACATATCTCTTGTAAGAGCCTGATTTACCACTTGCCTTAAGGCCCAAGTGAAAATGAACTTTATGGACCTTAAACCTGGATGCAATGTAGGCTCATAACATTAAGGCATTAAGAGACCCTGGGGCTGCAGTAGCAGAGGGTTGTTGAAGGTCAGAACTTGCCCACATTGTGAGCAGTGTGGTTACTCTTTTCAAAGGTAAAGATATGTTCTCACACCTAACTTCAGAATACAGTATACTCCACATGCTAGGACTGGAGAATAGTTAATATTTTCTCTAATTTTAAACAAGATGCAAGGGATGACCCTAGTAATTACAGAGCAGAAAGCCTTATCTCAGTGGTAGAAAAGTTAATTGGAAAAAAAATTAATAGGTCTAAAGCACCTAGATGACTACGAGCTGATAAAATTAACTCAGAATGCCTTATATATGAATAAATATTTATACAGAACCACAAAATTGTACAAGAATGCTAAAAGGACTGGCACCTCCTGCAGAGAGACAACAGTCAGCCAGACAAGATCAGATGTGGATTAGAAGCTGGTTAAAAGATAAAGATCAACAAGGTGGAAGAGACAAGCAATTTTCTAAATGGGAAAGGGCTATCTGAGGGTGCCCCCAGTACAAAGATTATTATTTCATGTATGTTCAGTCTGGAAGGAGGTGAACAGAGAGGTGGCAAAAATGACAGGTGGCACAGGAGATAACATACTTGAACAGCAGAGAAGGCTGTGAGGAATTTCAGAAGGTCTTTGTAATTGCTTTTAAATGCAGGTTAGAAAAGCAGCAAGCACTAGGATGAGTGGTCTCAACTATTTATTCATATAACAGGGGGTGTGTGAAGGGAGGAGGAGGAAATGAGGGGTGGAGATTGGGCTAAAGGTCAAGCAGTGAATCACTGTGAAGAGCTTCAGGAAAACAGTTGTTTAGTGCAGTGATAAGAAAAAGACAAGTGACAGTCTTGATGAAGGGGTAATAACACAGCAAATACTGTGGTCTGGATAAATTGGTGGGGGACTTACACTAGGTTTTAACCATTGATGCTTAAAAAGACAAAGGCAAGACTGGAAAAAAAATAGAAGCAGCACCCATACACTATGACAGATATAGGGGAAGATACAGATCAAAAATATTTGTAAGGAAAGTGGCTCCAAAGTTTTGGATCATTTAATAAAAAAATTATTCTAAAGAGAGGACACAGGGAAAGATAGGAAATCATGAATAGTAGCTAAAGGAAAATTAGATCTTCCTAAATCATCTTTTCCTTGAGAAAAGAACAAGAGAGAGACTGGAAGGGAACTAATTTAAAATTATAAAAAGGAATTAGATTTTTTTTTTCACAGTAAATCTATATGGAATTTCAACACTTAAATATGATTTGTGCATAATTCAGAAGATTTCTGAAAGAACTAGAAGTCAAATATAAACTAAGGAATCCTGGGTTACACCTGTATCAAAAATTAAGTCAACTGTTGGCAGTAGCTGGAAAGAAAAATGCTGATTATGAATATGTTATCAAGGACTTACGTTTTTCAGGTGTTTGGAAACAGCTAGTGCTGGAATACCATAATATCACACTAGCCAGGTATTTCTCAACATCAGGATTTCATGACTTATGACTGCCCCAAATTAATCACTAAATTCAGGAAATTCAACATTCACACAAATATATCACTGCTAGTTTATTTTCCTGTTCATTTCTGTTCTGAAAACCATATGAATTCAAGACAGTGTTTCATCTTTAATATTAAATGGCCTTCGTAAGTTTAAATTCAAATTTTATCCCTTAGGGATG